>CM055063.1:54932555-54965977 GCA_029204045.2 Tillandsia leiboldiana | reverse complement strand
AGTCTCCTGGGCCTATTGTTACGGGCAGGAGTTGGACCTATTTTTAACCCATAAATAAATAGCCAACACTATCAACCGCTCCTCCGATCACATCTCATACTTCAATAATCACTAAAAGGGCTTGTTTGGATTTGGTATAGAACCGGAAATAGGAGGGATATCCCTCTTATTTTTCCAAACGCACTAGAAATCAATCGGTATAGCTTGTTTTAGTACAACTAGAATAAGTGAGAATTACTGTTCTCATTCTTCCCAACCACCCTCTTACTTTTTTCTTTAAATAGCCTTCCACGTCTACCGAGGCACCATCTCTCACCTTATTATTATATAATAAAATTTGAGGGCAAAAAAGTAATTTACCTCTATTAAAACTGTTTATTCCTCATTCTCATACCAAACACAAAATCTCTTATCCTTGGAACCATTCCAAACGCTTTTTTACACTAGTTACGTACTTTATACTTATCCCTGAAATAGCTAGTTCTGTCTTATCTCGCTACCAAACGGGCCCTAAAAGTATTGAGACAAGTCGAGCGCAGTTTGAAATCTGATGAAAGGCCGGCGAGTAGGGGATTCATCGAATTCCAAAAAAAAGGAGGACATGCAGCTTTCAAATGTAGTATCGGTAGAGCAAGAATTTTGAGTTCAAATTCGTTAAGTGAGGGAGAGTGTACGTTTGCCATTCTGTATATCTTAAGCTTTTAGAGATAAACGGTTGTGAATAATGATGTACGTATATGTGGGGTGCATATGATATTTCTTGTCTCTGACCCAAAGCACTTTGGGTTCAGACCCATCCAAAGATGAGACCAACCTAATGGGTCCCTTGATTGAAGGGTTCATTGAATTGCCTCACAACATGAATGTGACTCCCCTCTGCCAATTTGGTACCTTCAAATTTACATGTGAACTCCAAAGGGGTTCCTCCATTTTGTTAGATATAACTTCGAAATTAGAAATCGCTTTGATTTTATATTTTCGGTTCGTCGACGACTTCGCGGTGCGACGACGAAATCTGAACTCTAGACGGTGGAAGCGGAGGGCTCGAACTCCGCTAAGGAAAAATTCGTTAAGAATATTATTTTCTTTTTTTTTGCCCTAGAGAGATCTAGCGAGTGAAATCTGAACTCTAGTGTATTCCCTTTTCTTTCACACAGTGGAACTCTCTTTTTTCACCTATAATTTTTTTTCCATAAAAAAGTTTTTACGTAAATCTATGTGTTTATCTCTTCGTCGTGCATTTGAGATTTATAATTATGTGGTGACCACTTTTGATTTTATTTTGATTTGTGCGTCCATTACTAACACTTTTTATTCTTGTTGCAAGTATACATATTTTTGCTGTATATATATAAAGATAATATGCTATCATTTCATTCAAACAAAATTTAAATTAGACAATAAAAGTGAAGCAACTGACCTTCCAGAAAGAAAAGTAAAATAAAGTAAAGTAAAATAAAAATATATATAAATATATAAATAATTAATTATATTAGGCACAGAAAGTGTTCCAAAGAGACCGACACGAACGGATATCAGCCAACATAAGAGGAGTGGGAGTATTTCTTGTTTTTAAAAATTCTTCGATTACGCTCCCACCAGAAATAATAGTAACTAGTTCCCCTCGGCCAAGTGAATTGATAATAATTATCTTTAATCCTCTTTAAGTTATCCTTTCATGAATTGCACTTTTGATCCCCCCCTCTCTCTCTCTCTCTCTCTCTCTCTCTCTTGCATAGAATTAAATTTATTTGGATTTTTGTGCATCATTAAATGAACAAACATTTTGTACCATTGCATGATATCTAGATATGTAATGTTGAAACATGCAAACAAGTTTTAAAAGCCAATAATCCCTTATTGAGCATTAGCATTTGGTAACAAGAACTTATTTTTCTAGCGAAATTAAAGAAATTATATTTCAATTAAACGAATGTGTTTTGCACAACATTATTATTTAAGAAAATAAAAAAAATATTTCTCTGTTGTATTTCGCTCATCAACCAACATAGTACTTAATTGTAATTCTGTATTCTTTCATAAAAAAAAAAAAAAAAAAAAAAAAAAAGGAAGTTGAAAAGGGGGCCAACAAAGCCCAACAATTATTTGGGCCTGGGCCGGATTAGTATGGGTGACCTGTTTCAAACGACCCGGCCCATTCATTACTAACAGACAAGAATATTGCTGCACCCGGTCTACCACGTGTACAACTACCAACAAGCATACGCTGTTTACGTATTGGATCGGTCTATAGACCGGGTCTAGGTGATAATGTGTCCATTATTATTAATTTTCGAGCCATACTACCCCTACACCAATTTTTTGGTATATAATTTACATCTCATCCATCCAACGATGGGATATATTTCACTCGTCACTCGTCACTGATAAAATTTCTCATATTTGAGATGAATAAAATATAAAATATATATTTATTTCGGGGTGTACATCTAGTATTTTTTTAAATTTTTTTTGTTGTCTTAGCTATGAAGTAGGGTCTGTTGGGGTAACAGCCCGATCTATTTAATTGGGATAAATATTTTTTTTTATGTGACAACAAAAAATATATTATACTCTACGAGTTATAACAGAATGCAACTGAACGTGATATTATGTATCAAAAAAATATGATATTTAATAAAATTTAACATATTTGAGATGAATAAAATATAAAATATACATTTATTTCGGGGTGTACATCTAGTATTTTTTTTAATTTTTTCTGTTGTCTTAGCTATAAAGTAGCGTCTGTTGGGGTAACAGCCCGATCTATTTAATTGGGATAAATATTTTTTTTTATGTGACAACAAAAAATATATTATACTCTACTAATTATAACATAATGCAACTGAACGTGATATTATGTATCAAAAAAACATGATATTTAATAAAATTTATCATATTTGAGATGAATAAAATATAAAATATATATTTATTTCGGGGTGTACATCTAGTATTTTTTTAAATTTTTTTTGTTGTCTTAGCTATGAAGTAGGGTCTGTTGGGGTAACAGCCCGATCTATTTAATTGGGATAAATATTTTTTTTTATGTGACAACAAAAAATATATTATACTCTACGAGTTATAACAGAATGCAACTGAACGTGATATTATGTATCAAAAAAATATGATATTTAATAAAATTTAACATATTTGAGATGAATAAAATATAAAATATACATTTATTTCGGGGTGTACATCTAGTATTTTTTTTAATTTTTTCTGTTGTCTTAGCTATAAAGTAGCGTCTGTTGGGGTAACAGCCCGATCTATTTAATTGGGATAAATATTTTTTTTTATGTGACAACAAAAAATATATTATACTCTACTAATTATAACATAATGCAACTGAACGTGATATTATGTATCAAAAAAACATGATATTTAATAAAATTTATCATATTTGAGATGAATAAAATATAAAATATATATTTATTTCGGGGTGTACATCTAGTATTTTTTTTAATTTTTTCTGTTGTCTTAGCTATAAAGTAGCGTCTGTTGGGGTAACAGCCCGATCTATTTAATTGGGATAAATATTTTTTTTTATGTGACAACAAAAAATATATTATACTCTACTAATTATAACATAATGCAACTGAACGTGATATTATGTATCAACAAAATATGATATTTAATAAAATTTATCATATTTGAGATGAATAAAATATAAAATATACATTTATTTCGGGGTGTACATCTAGTATTTTTTTTAATTTTTTCTGTTGTCTTAGCTATAAAGTAGCGTCTGATCTATTTAATTAGGATAAATATTTTTTTTTATGTGACAACAAAAAATATATTATACTCTACTAATTATAACATAATGCAACTGAACGTGATATTATGTATCAAAAAAATATGATATTTAATAAAATTTATCATATTTGAGATGAATAAAATATAAAATATACATTTATTTCGGGGTGTACATCTAGTATTTTTTTTAATTTTTTCTGTTGTCTTAGCTATAAAGTAGCGTCTGTTGGGGTAACAGCCCGATCTATTTAATTGGGATAAATATATTTTTTTTTATGTGACAACAAAAAATATATTATACTCTACTAATTATAACATAATGCAACTGAACGTGATATTCTGTATCAAAAAAATATGATATTTAATAAAATTTATTATATTTGAGATGAATAAAATATAAAATATATATTTATTTCCGGGTGTACATCTAGTATTTTTTTAAATTTTTCCTATTGTCTTAGCTATAAAGTAGCGTCTGTTAGGGTAACAACCCGATCTATTTAATTGGGATAAATATATTTTTTTTATGTGACAATAAATAATATATTATACTCTACTAGTTATAACAGAATGCAACAGAACGCAATATTACGTATCAAAAAAATATGATATTTTTTAAATTATTTTTTATATATTTACTTAGCTGTAAAACTTTTTTTTTTATGAATTTAAGAAAAATAAAATGTTTTCGTTTTTTTTATTTTTTTTTATTTATTTTTTAGTTACTGATTAGATAAATAAAAAATACAATATAATATAATATAATATAATATACTATTTACATTCTAATTTTTTAATAATTTAAAATTTTATAAATAATTAAATTTTCAATAGATATTTTTTTACTGTTTAAAATCGTGATACATAAAGCAGTGAATTTATGATATCGAGTAGAGAATTATATAATTTTTTTAAAAAAATAGTGGACGATAAATCGTTCACTATTTTTTTATTTTTTATTTTTTATTTTTATTTTTTAAGGCCGCAAAGGATTTATTATTTTCGATAGAATTTTTTACAAGTTGAATTAAAGGTTAATTAGAGTGTAACATAGAGTTTTGTAAAACTTTTTTTTTATTAAAAAATAAAAAAAAATTAACCCTTTTTATTTTAATTTTTGGGTGTGTAACAATTTCCACACGTGTCCCATCCTCGCCCCGTGGAGCCTCGCACGTGTGCGACGAATCCTCTTCTCCCATATATATATCTCTCTCCCTCTGAGTCGCAACGAACTCTCGTTCGACTCCCTCAGAAACCCTAGAGAGAGAGAGAGAGAGAGAGAGAGAGAGAGAGAGAGAGAGAGAGAGATGAAGCTTCGGATCCGATCCATGGCGACGAAGGAGACGCTCCGCGTCGACGCCCCCGAGTCCTTCTCCCTCCGCGACCTCAAAACCCTAATCGCAGGTACGCTCTCCTCGTCATCCTCCTCTTCCTCTTCCTCTTCTCCTCAGTTCGACCCCGAATCTATCCACCTCTCCCTCAATCGTAAGGACGAGCTCTTCGCCCCCTCATCCCTCGCCGATGAATCCCTCTCTTCCCTCGGACTCACCTCCGGTGACCTCCTCTTCTACTCCTTGTTTCCGCTCTCACAAATCCTAGCCCTAGCGCCCCCAAATTCCGGCAATCCCGATTCCTATCCGGAGGATCGCATGGAGGTGGATGCGGATGGAACTGCTGGAACCCTAACCCTAGAGTCGAAACCGGAGCCCTCGGTCGTAGCAAAGAATTTGGTGCTGCGTGTTCTTAAGAGGACGATGGATTTAGAGAGGGGGGAGAGGGAGGGGATTCTCGGGCGCCTTGTTATTACTATCCATGCGGCTTTTCTCGATTCTGGGTTCCTTGTTGCGCGCGGAGGAGATGGCTCTCGATTGCCCCGAAATTGGGCTTCAGATGCTTCTAATTTATCCATTCACTACACTCTTCGCGATCTCGTGGGCCGAAAGGAAGAGAAAGATGCCAAATTTTCCATTTTGAAGTTCTCTGTGATGGGGAATTTCGTTACAGTTTATGGGTATCTTAATGTAGAGCATCCGGATGTTTACCGGGTTTGCGTAGATGCGTCGAAGATCGCACCTTTCTTGAGTTTGGCCATGAATTCGATGAGCGAGAGCGATGGGAAAGAGATCTTGAAGCTCTGGAACATGGTCAAAGATGGGCTTTGCTTGCCTTTGCTCATAGATGCTTGCTCGAAGAATGGGTTGCATTGGCCTCCGTGCTTCATGCTTGTTTCCCCCGACCTCAAGACCAATATTTTGGAGCTTGTTTCCGGCGTGGATTTAGCGAGAATTGCTTGCACTTGCTCTGAGATGGGTGCTCTCTGTTCTGATGATAAGTTGTGGAAGAAGAAGTTTGAGAAGGAGTTTGGGTCTTCCAGTGGGGCTGGAATGCTAGGTATGAGGTGGAGAGAGAGATTTGCTGCAGCTTGGATCGAGAAAAAGAATGCTTCTAAGATGCCAAATAGAATGTATTTATTAAATGGAAGGTTTAGTCCAGCTAGGCCCATTTTTCCAGCTAGGCCCCAGAGGTATCCTTATGATTTATACCCAGCTATCGGTAATCTCGGTCCACAGGGTACTGGCTTAAGAAACTCTAGGAATCCTGCTCGTCGGCAATTCTCCCCCACCTGTAATCTTGGTGGCTACAGTCATGGCAGATTTGGTGGATGAAATGGCTTCTGCCTTTTTCATTTGTTTGCTTCCTAATCAAAGTTTCCCTTAGCTATCTTGTATATGCATAATCTGCATGTGTTTATGTTCATGCAGTTTTTGTTGGGTATCCTTCTTTTCCTTTCGTTGTCTTCTGCACTGAGACAGTTTTATCTTGAGTACGCAAGCCAAGTTATATAAATGAGTATTTGCATGATGTAAAGCAGTGGTTTGTGTCTAATAAAGAATTTATTGTTATCTTTCGGTGGTTGGATTCTTTGTTTAGTTGCTGTTGAGATGTTCTAAAGAGATCGGTGCAAATTTTTGTTAGTTTTACTGAATATGGTTCAAACAGGCGATAATAGACCGATGTTTAGGTCTGGTTTTGCTGCACTTATGTTTCTTTGTTTCTTTCTTGTTGACTCGAAATGTATGTGTGATTGAATCTGCGCTGCCAATGGACACGATGGGTTGTTCACAGCGTATTGTTTTTTGTTTGAAGCAACAGTCAAAAACAACTCTCTTTTTTGCTGCTTTGTTTTGTGAGAAAGATGATTTTGCAGGGTAATTATGCAGGCTAATTAACATTTGCAGTAGTAGAGAAGTTGATCGCGCAAGCACAATCATCGCAAAGAGTTCATGTTTGAGAAATTGGTGTAGCCAAGTGAGGCCTCAGCTTTTTGTCTGTTTTCTTTTGATCCCTTAAATGTTGATGGCAAGGAAAGGGAAAAATTAGCTTGAGGCACTATCTTATTGATTGATGCTCCCGTGACAATACCGAGAACTAGCAATTATGTGGGTAAATCACAATTAATATTTGTGTTTATGGTCGAAAACCAATTTAGATCATACGCTTCAGAATCTTGTGTTATGGATCTATATATTGTGGTACATGTATCGATCAACTTATCCATTAACGAACATTTGGGATCCAAAAGGAGAAGACAATTCTATGAAATAATGTAGGCAAATGAGGCCCTAAATTGTGCTGTGTTGTCTTCTCTTGTAGGGTTCTTAACTGCACTAAACGCATGGATAGGGTTGCATTTCATTATATGCTTCTGTAGAGAAGAGTTAATTCCTATCATGTTTGCACATTACCGCTCCACATCAGAAGATATATGCAATATAAGATGTATTTGGTTTGCTTTACTTTGTTGTACACATTCAATGTTACTTTCCAGTGTTACACTGAATCAAGGGTGCCATCTACTTCTACTATATTACATGCGCAGGCTATTCTCTCTAGAGGCCTGAAGCTGCCTGTTTCAGTTCCGATGGAGGTTAAAAAGGTGTTCTTCAGGTGAATTCCAGAGTTGATGGTGTTGTTTTATCAATATGTGTAGTTTTACTTCAATTTCTGGGCTGTTTATAATTTAGTTCCTGAAGTGTGATCGATGTTTCAACTTGGTACTCTGCATATCAATTCTGATCCCTATTTCAATTTCACCCTTGTGTTTGATTTTTGCCCTGACCTCGAATGGAGAGACTTATCAGGAAATAGTATTCCATATTGATAATCTTTTTTCTGATAAATAGGGCAGATCTACCATACACAATTGAGTTCTTATGCTAGATATTTTCTCTCTGATGTCCATGTTGATGCTTTAATCACCAGTTTCCATGCTCAGTTTCTGCAGTGTATTGCTACAAATCAAATATTTAGGATTTTTGTCATGACAGAAGCAAAAATTTAAATTTAGTGTTTGCAGCTTTTGCTTCAGCTTTTACTAAGAAGCTCTCTGGAGAGCATTTAGACATCAAAACTGCTGGGGCTTGTTTGATTGCAGCATGCACTGCCAATCTTTTTATGAGCATGAATTCAGAGTAAAAATCAGACAGCTGGTGCAGATGTGAATAGTTTTACTGAACAACATCTCTGTAGAAGCTTCAGCAGGGCCTAATAAACATAGCTTGACTTAGTGATATCATGATGGCATTTTCGCTTGCGCCCTAATGATACCGAATAACCATTTTTTCCCCTTATATAAGCTACATCGATTGCAGTGAAAAAAAAAATGTCTATCTTGTTACCTACGCGTGCTTGCGACTGTTTCCTTAAACCACGCCCTTAATCAACACAATTAAGCAAAAACTTTACCTTCTTTTTATTTTCTCCCCTTTGCTTTGATGTTCATTTTTTACTAACCCAAGATAAATGTTGTTTGATGATTGCAGGAGTAAGCACTCAATAAGAAGTGTACTGAGAATTGGTGCAGTCCAAGAAAAGGTGGCAACTTTCTTGGCTTGTGGGTGAGTGGAGGTAAAAGATTAATAGATTGTATATAAAGTGGAAAGTAAAGAGTGACATTTCTATATCTATATATCTACATCTACTATATATATATATATATATATATATATATATATATATATATATATATATATATATATATATTTATAAGTTTTTGCGTGTTCTCATAACGGTCGCGCTTGTTTTGATCACCAGGTGTGGATTTGTGTGATGTTTTCTCAATCTATTGGTTAGTCGAGATCGTCCTTACGATGTATCCTGTGAGTATTATTACATCTGAGACTTGTTGTCTGAGTAGAGCTTCTGTAGGTTTGTGTATAAGTGGAGCTTTTCGAGGAGCTGAAATGTTTGTTATATCCTAACGAGGCGACTAAACATATAAAATAGGTGACTATAAAATAAGCCTCATTTTGGTAACTATGATTCTCCTTCCTTATAGATTGAACCTCTGTACATACATCTATGGATTTTTTGTGTTCTCTACAATTTAGAACAATGAAAATTAGACCTGTTTGATCTACCTGGAGTTTATGTAGAATTGCTGACTTTTGAATGGAGCTACTGGAATAAGAACTTTCGAATTTTTCACTAAAATTCATAAGTCGGTAAAATATTTTATGTCAGAAGTCTTGTATTTTATTACACAGATACTCAAATCATACGTCCGTGTAGGCTATCGACCACCAAAATCAAATTAAACACATATAGTTCTCAGTTTGGTTTTATTACGATCTTTTATTTTTCCGAACAGAAGTTCTATAGAATTATATTTATTTTTTTTTAAAAAAAATAATAAAACAGTTACTGTCAACTTGTCAAATAAATACCTTGAGAGAGAAGTGGTTGCAAATTTCATTTAATTACTGTTGAAGCAAGAAGCTATTAATTAATGAATGCTTATAATAACTATGTACCATCACAGTACTTTTATTACATGTTCCTTACACATCCACATAAGCTGGGATTTGAGAATCCAATTCCACAAGTTCACTCACTGCAATAATCTGCTGTACAATGCCCCCCATATTCTTCTCTTTGACTACATTCCACATTTATGTCTATCTACTACTCCCTCAGTTGTAGTAGAGCTCTCTATAGGACAAGAAGGTTAAACAAAAAAAAAAAGGATGTTAAGATTCCTTATGTTTTAGGTAAAGAAAATATGAAGAGAGAGAGAGAGAGAGAGAGAGAGAGAGGAATGGGTATAGAAATAGTTGGCAGTGTGTCAGTAAAAGATCCCCTACCTCAAAGCTTGGTGTGGAAGAGAAGCACCTTCCTCTCTCAAAAGCAATAATAACTTGGTACAAAACCATATAATATGGCTTTTCACTTTTTTTTTTTTTTTTTTTTTTTTTTTTTTTTTTTTTTTGTTAACCACAGGTATGCAATAATAATGTATTATTATTACCCACAAACTATATATGACCTTGCATGCCTTAGAAGTATATTATTTTATCACACAAAATACACTATATAAGGCTTTTGGAAAACAGTATTTTACCAAGAGCAGTTGGTAGTGGTTAACTGCAGCAACAACTCCCTCAGAAAAGTTAAAAACAAGAAGAAAAAAACACAAGAACACATAAAAGAAGAGTTTCACCCCTCTTGCAGGTAAAAAATTTTCAGAAAAGATTTTCATGTTGGGGTTTTTTGACCCACATTCTCAATTTCCCCTAAATTTCTGCAGGATTTATTTAGGCACTTCCAAGGCCTCAAGTGATATAGCCCACTCAGGTAAGTTTTCAAAGTGCTTCTGTTCACAGCCATTTTCATTTTCCTGCTTGCTGGTCTGAGGAGTTTTGGAGCTTTCCCTTCTTAGAGCATCACCCCATTCAAAACATTATCCATTTCCATAACACCTTACACACCAGTGTTTGTTGCTTTGAAGTGTTTCTTTACATCCCTTTATAGTTATTAGTCAAAGTGCTTCCCCAAACCATCCCCCCTCTTTTCCTTTTTCTCTTTTTTTTTTTTTTTTTTTTTTTTTTTTTTTTCTCTCTAGCTGGAAAGTTAAAAATTTTGCTCTTGTCCTATCTTAAACCCCTCTAATGTTTGAGCTTATGGGAAAAGTTTTAATATTGCTTTTGAACTGGTTTGTAATGTAGAAGCTACATTTGAAGTACCCAAAAGGAGTTTGTGGTGTGTGAGAGCTACTTAATGATGTGTGTGTGAAAGTTCCACTTTTTTTCTCCCTTGGGCTCTTTGCTGTGAGAATAGAATAGATTTGATCCTAATGTTCTGATAAAGTTATCCAGCTGGTGCATAGTAAGATTATATGCCTTCTACTTGACTCCTCCCTCTCTCTCTCTCTCTCTCTCTCTCTCTCCTTTTTTCCTTAATGTTATCTTTAGGATTCTCTCTCTCTCTCTCTTGATAAGGAATTACTTTTGCTTTTTTACCTCTTTGTGTAAAGCTGCCAGTTTTAGTTGTTCCTTGTTGAGTCCTGCAAGAAATTTACCAGTCAATCTCTCTCTCTTTAGCTAAAGAAGTTGTCTCAGAAGCTTCATCATATAAGTTGCTAGATAACTTCATCTCAAGCATAGCACACTTTAGTAGCTGTAGATGAGATTTTTCTTGGGTAATTGAGATCATAATTTCTTTCCTTTTGTTTTGGGGGGGGGGGGGGGGGGGTGAAAGTTTGTAATCTTTGTGTTTTCAGAGGTGTTCAGCAATGCAGCAATCTGATCGAATTGTCGGGGCGGCTTCTTCGGTAAACACTCCGTGTTCTTCGGCCTGTTTTGGCGAACAATTCTTCGTTCCGGCCGGGCAAGCCATGGATTTTAATGGGCCAAGTGGTTTTCCAAAGTATAATTCTGGGATGCAGCAAAGACTCCAATTTTACGATCCCTCGGCCGGTAAGTTAAGGGCGTAAGTTTAAACTGTAAAAAATTCTCTTTTCTGAAAAAACACTGTAACTGCGAAATTTTCGCTCCTCTTTAGATCTTTCCCCGCGTAGCAAGCGCAGCGTTGATAAAAATTTCAAAGGGAAGAAACGAAAAGGCGTCTCCGAAACTCCGCAGGATAGGATTCAAGTAATACCGCTCGAAATATCTTACTGTTTATCTGTTATTTTTTCATTCCTTGTAATTGAATTTGACGATGGCTCAGCAAACGGAGGTTAAGATGGAGTCTCTGAACAACACTGTCGAAAATTATGAGACAAAATTACAGAGTGGAAATCAAGCTAAAGAGAGTACTTTAGATGCCGCCGATGCTTCTAAAGAAGATTACATTCATGTTCGGGCAAAGCGCGGCCATGCGACCAATAGCCACAGCCTCGCGGAAAGAGTAACGCCTTTGTTCCACAAAACCCACGATTTGTTCTTATTTTCTCCTTCTGTCGTTCTTAGTGTAATTTCTCTTTTTTATCGCAGGTGCGAAGGGAAAAGATTAGCGAAAGAATGAGGCTGCTTCAAGATCTTGTTCCAGGTTGCAGTAAGGTAACCCTTATATATAAAAATGTGTTTATTCCCTACTAATTTGCGCCGTTTTAATTTGTATTATACACGGTACTTATTTGATAGATTACTGGGAAAGCGATGATGCTCGATGAGATTATCAATTATGTGCAGTCGCTGCAACGACAAGTCGAGGTACATTCACTTAACTTAACAATCTATCAAGAAACTATTCGGCCAATAATTTAGGTCTTTGGTAATTTGCAGTTCCTATCGATGAAGCTCGCGGCTGTGAATCCAGAGATGACCTTCGATCTCGCGCAGATTCTGACGAAAGATGTAAGAGATCGAAATTCTCATAAATTAGAAACTCAATTCTCCTTAGAAGCATAATTACTTGCATGTTCTAATTGTAGTCTAAAAAAAAAAAAAAAAACTTGTGGATTAGATTCTTCGATCACGAGAAATGCGCCCGGCTTTTCCTGGACCTGGTTCGGGATTAAGCAATCTCCAGAGTAATTTTCACGGGTCATCATCGCCGAATGGAATCGTGCAACCGGAAATGTTGCTCGGTATCCAAAATCCGGGGGCGTCCTCCGTCCCCCAGTTCCCCACCATCTCCCAAGTAAATACACAGCATCTTGTTGCCGCATTTCCTTTTATTTGTTCTACGATGCTTCGCAAAATGATGCGGTAATCTTTTTCGAACTTCATTCATCTCAGATACCCGGAATGTGGGACGACGAACTTGAGAACATCATACAAATGGGTTTCATACCAAACGCGGTGATCGGCGGAGCAGAGAACAGCAGTAAAAATCTGAACTCTGGCTTCGAATCCGATCCTCGCAAACTTCTTACGATTTAGTTTAGTTACTGCGAGTTTTGTTTGAATGTATCAGGTTCCATGAAGCTGGTGGAATAGCGAAAGCACTCACGATTTGCTTCCTTCTAATTGATATGCTGTATATCTCGACGGATTCGCCGACGAATGTTGTACAGTTTCATAGCCCTAACCATTGATCTCTATTTTTTTTTTTGTTGGGGGGGGGGGGGGGGGGGAGGGGGGGTATGAAATGTATCATATATAAAAGATGCAGTACACTGAGGATCACTGGGTGGGTTGATTGGATTGGGGTTGATGTTTGAATCTTTTGATTGGTGTTGTATTATTTCTTAAAATTATTGGAGTCTAGGGAGTTGTCATTTATGTTTAGCAAAAAGTTGGTTGTACTTAATTACAACTGTATTGTGATTGTAACGGCACGCAAATTCAAATTCGCACCGGGCGTAGTTTTAACTGTAGCAGTTCCATATACTCAAATTTGTCATCATGTAGTGGATGTGATATAATATAAGGTTAATTGTATACAACTATTTTTATAAAGTTTAATTTTTTATATTTATTTTTTTAAAAATCGTAAAATGTTCATATATATATATATATATATATATATATATATATATATATATATATATATATATATATATATATATATTTTCGGTTTATTACACAGTTTATATTTTAACAGTAAAATGTCAATTATATATATATATATATATATATATATGGGTGTCAACGAGACGAACACGAGCGAGCTGCGGTCGGCTCGCGAGCCGAACACTAGCTGGCTCGTTTAAATATCGAGCTGAAAAATTCGGCTCATGTTCGACTTGTTTATTAACGAGCCGAACACGAGAACGAACCGAACACGAGCTGACTCGCGAACAACAAGTTCGATTTTTATTCCTATTATTAGGTGTAAAATTAAAAGAAAATTAAAAATTAAAAATTTTAATCTAATAATTAAAATTCATAAAAAATTGAGTATAAAATCTAAATAGTAATATATATATATATATATATATATATATATATATATATATATATATATTCGAGCTGTTAGAATACTAGCGAGTTGACCCCAGCTCGTGTTCGGCTCGTTTATTAAATGAGCTGGAAAATTTAGCTCGTGTTCGGCTCGTTTACTAAACGAGCGATTCGATATCGAGCTCATTTCGAACCGAACACGAGCTGAATTGCCACCCCTATATATATATATATATATAAAATGCTATGTGTACACTCCTTTCGGGGTGTACATCATACACCCCACCCATCCAATGGGTGGGGTGATAGTAAGGGTCACTTGAAGTGACCTTTGAAATCACCCCACCCATTGGATGGGTGGGCTGTATGAATATATATATATATATTTGTACAATTAATCTAATAATATAATATATATTCCTAGTAGGGTCGTGGGCCGAATGGGCCGGGCCAACCCGATTTGCAAGGGAAAGATCCGGTTTGAACCCGACCCGCTTTTAAACCAACCAAAAAGGGAAGCGTACACGCGCACGAGCTCGAGAGCTGGAGCTGGAGCTACGCCTCGCCCATGGCGTCGTCTTCTTCCTTCGTCTCCTTCTCCTTCTCCTCTCCCCCAAACCCTTCCCACCTCCCCCGCCCCAAACCCGACCACCATCTCCATCTCCATCTCCATCTCCTACCATCGCGGCGCCTCCACTCTCCGCTCAAGGCCTCCAGAAGCTTCTCCCCCGCCTCCTCCCAGGTAGGTACGCCGCCCCCGCCTTCGTATGCGCCTGCGACGTGTTTGGATTCGACGATGATGGGGGATTTTGCGTAGGATGCGGTGGTGATCGCGCCCGACGCGCGTGCGTGGGTCGGGGATTTCGCGGGAGGAGAGAGGTACGATGACGGTGACGAGGATGAGGATGAGGATGAGGATGAGGACGAGGAGGACGATGATCGGAGCTTGGATCTCCTCGCGAGGTTCCTGCACAACGTTTTCCGAAGGGTCTCGCGCCGCGCGAGGAGGGCCGTTCGATCGGTCCTTCCCCCTTCCATCTCCACCAAGCTGGTATAGAATCATAGATCGATCTCGTGTACGCTTTTTGGGGAATCTAGGGTTTTCAATTTGACGATTCTTAACAATTTCAGGTGCGATTTTCGGTGAATGGAGTTCTAATACTAGCTTTCCTGTGGATTCTAAAAGCCTTTCTCGAGGTAAATGGAATCATCATGTTCTAAACAAATCAATTTTCTTATATTTTCTGCGTAATTAATAGTGCCATTTCATCAAATTTGATTATTCAAGTTTAGAGTCTCATGCATGCAACTCACCAGATGCAGTAGTGGTGTGGGAGATAGATAGAGACAAATCTAAGGACTCCATTAATGCAAATTACCTATGAATTGAAGCAACATCATGCTTAGAAGGTTCTGGCTCCAGGTGGGGTTCAATCTTTTCATGTCTACATGAAGTATATGGGACAGAGTTTGGGGTCCAGTTTGGATGCTTAAAAGTAAGGTATCGTTTGGTAACGGAATAACCAGAACTAGCTATTCTAGGGATAGGTATAAAGTACGGAATAAGAGCGAAAAAGCGTTTGGTTCGGTTCCAGGGATAAGAGATTTTGTGTTTGGTATGAGAATGAGGAATAAGAAGAATAAAGAGGTTGTGATGATGAGAGTGTATTGGGAAGGAAAAGAGAGAGAGGAGAGAGAGGGATTTGTGATGATGAGAGTGTATTGGGAAGGAAAAAAGAGAAAGGAGAGAGGAATTTGTGATGATGAGAGTGTATTGAAAAGAGAGAAAGGAAGGGAGGAGGGATACTTTAAAAAAAAAAAAAAATTATAAAATAATAGATAAAAACTGTTGTTCCAGCTTATTCTGCTTGTACTAGAACTACTGTACCGAATAATTCTTGGTGCGTTTGGTAGAATAAGGGGGATAAATCTCTTATTCCCGGTTCTAGCCCCGAAACAAACGGTGCCTAAAAGAACAATTTGCTGTTTCTATTGCAGTTTACTGTTTCATCATTAACTATGATCCTTAGTTCCTGGTAGAGCTGATTCTTCTGTTTAGAGCTTCTTATTCCTGTTTAACAGGGGTAGAGCTTTGCGACCTGCATGTCCTCGACTTAGTTTCCGACTTAAATTTCTCCTGTGAACCAAGTAGATGGTAGAAAAGACAGCAAACCTTTTTTTCCCTCATCGGCCATACGGATTGTGAAAATCTTAGACTAACAAGACAAATGTTACTATTGATAAATGTTAGAATTTTTGGTTTGGAGTGAATCTGCCCTAATATCTTTATTGCTTAGCCAGTTTACTGTTTCATCAAAAAGAAGAAGAAGAGAGGAATATATAGTACAAAAACTGATAGTTATGTTTACGGACCTACGGGCATTTCCAATTCCTTCTATGTATATATAGTTCAAAATTGATAGTTCAAAGCGTAGCTCTTGGGTTTGCAAATTTAGGTTCAGATTCATTAGTTCCGAGATTGCAAAGCTGATATTATCAGCTTGCTAAAGCTGGTGCATTAATGTCTTGGATCTTTAAATTCACAAAAGATTAAATTGACTTTGTTTTGTATAACCATGTAGCTGTTGTTTTACATTTGGTTCATATGTTATTCTTTTTGAAAGGATTTACCTATTGGAAATATGGATGGTATGCATGCGGAATCTTCCTTAAATATGTGATACTCAACTGCGAGATCTTTTCGAGAATTGTTCTTTAATGCGCCCATCAATCGTCTCTTTGAGCCTCTCGGCTGATTTCTTACCCTCGCCCATCTAATTTGATCTTGCCTCTCTGCCCTCCTGCGCAGAATGATTGTGGAGATATGCTATGTCGGATCGTTGGCGCTAACCATTAATCCCAAAAGCTCGAGCTGTTAGAAATACGCAACCAATTCACTTAAAGCGTACAGATACAGCGCCCACGTCATGAGCCTATTATCACGGGGTAGGAAGTTGTGCCTATTTTAATCCATACATAAATAGCCAACATGCTAGTGGGCTCCCAAATCTTTTAGACTCTCCATAACTTGATTTTAATCCTATAACAATTGGTGCCGAATCCCATGCTAAAGTAAATTCAAATATCTGGAGGATTTGTAACAAAAGTCAGAAGACTAGAATGGTGTCTAGAGTCATTTCCCTTCCTGATTGCAAGTTAGGCTTATACAGCGAAAGAGTAGCCCTCGAAAATTTTTAGTGTAGCTCTATCTACCTCTTCATAAATAAGCTGGTATATTCCACAACTCACATATCTCCTGTGAATGCGCATGCCGAAAAATACAACACTTTGCGGTTTATGATAAAGAGGATGATTAATTATCATTTATAACTTTGTGGTAGTTGCTTTTTCTGAGTTCATATTTATCCTCATTTTTGTTATTAAAAACCCTTTACAATTCTAATTTTTCGTGGCGAACAATTGTAGGTGGTGTGCACGCTTGGGAGCATGGTGTTCTTAAGCATTCTACTTGTTCGCGGAGTATGGTCAGGTGTGTCTTATATAAGGGATAATCGATACGATTATATACACAGGATCGACAACGACGACCCCAGGTGGAGTGGCGTCCGACCTGCAGGTTAATCATTCCCGTCTGTGTTCAACCAAATCGTTTGGAGCTTGATGATTACAGACGGTAAATCTCATCACTTTAGTCGAATGTATTTCATTTCATTCTTGTGTAGCAGTATGATTTCTCTTCAAAGTCACTCAAGCAATTCACGCTCATATATGCCTTATTAAACCAAATATAAATAAGACAGATAAATGAGATCCAAGGAATAAGATCCTTATTTTTTGCGATTTGACGAGTCGCGTGATTGTCACGTTCTCAATTTCGACAGCATTTCGATAGTAAGTCGGAGCGAGCGACCTTAAACAGGGACATCAGTTTTGCTGGCTGAAACATAGGCAGTAAAGTCGAATAGCGTTAAATCATATGGGGTCATCTGAAGTTTTGCTCTTTCTTTAATGCGACACCCTTGGATTTGAAATAATTCTATATAAAAAATAGGGGCAATTTTCTACATACCCCTAAAATTTTTTCTGTTTTCAGATTTACCCCTCTAAGAAGGCTAATATTAAAACTACCATTCTTACGTTCCAACTTCTTTCCAAAATATTCCTGAAGTTAAACTCTGTTAGTGTACCGTTTGGAACTGTCGTTATCTGTGTGTAATTACTATTTTGCCCTTTCAAATATACCCTAAACTCCCAAATCCTAAAACCCTAAACCTTAAATCCTAATACCCTAAAAAATTCTAAACCCTAAACTCTAAAACCCTAAAACCCTAAACCCTAGAACCCTAAAAAACTCTAAATCCTAAACCCTAAAACCCTAAACCCTAGAACCCTAAAAAACTCTAAATCCTAAACCCTAAAACCCTAAAAAATTCTAAACCCTAAACCCTAAATCCGGGCAAAATAGATATATCTGATAGTTTTCAACTCCGATTATTATTTAACTCTAGTTTAACCCTAGTTAACTTAACAAAGGAAAACGGTAGGGATATTTTTAATAACGGTGGAACGTATGAAGGAAATATTGGAAAGAAAAAAATAAGAGGGGTAAATCAGATATTTCTTCATATTTCAGGGGTACACAGGCAATTATTCCTAAAAAATATATGGCTATAGTATTTTAGACGGCGATTAGGCCCAAAAGATTAAAAAGTTTAAACGTGCTAGAGCTAGAGTAATTTTAAGATGGATGATCTTCTGAAAAGTTAGGATGTCATAGTTTGTATCAGAGCTAATCACCGGTCGAAAATATAAGATGAGTCTCGACTGAGTCAGAATTATACAGCGAATAGAGCGTGACTCTCTTAATTGATGACCGTTGTGGGTGGAGCGCAGCTCCCACACAAGATTGGTTAAGACTAGTGAGACGAATCTTCGATCTAAACCTGACAAGGACGTCAGGGTTTGAAGGGAGGAGGAATGTGACACTCTAAGATTTGAAATAATTCTATATAAAAGGATATAATAAATTACATCCATTATGCAAAAGTATAGTCGAGTTCATTGTTTGGTAGGAAAAATTTAGAATGAGAAAATGTGTTGTTCTAGTATTTAATAGATGCAGTCTGTTGGTAGGAATGTGCTTATAACTAAATGTGAATAGTTAGGGGGACACTCCATGTGCAGAACCAAAGGATGTTTAGAATTTGCCAGTGCAGGCATATGTGAGAAACATGTTTATAAAGGATATGGATCAAACTTTTGGTCCTGTAGAGATTGTAGAGATATACATATAATTAGGGGTGTAGAGATATACATATAATTTGGTCTTGTAGAGATTGTAGAGATATACATATAATTTGGTCTTGTAGAGATTGTGGGATATGGATCAAATTTTGAATCGAACACGAGCGAGCTGGCGTCGGCTCGTGCCGAACACGAGCTGGCTCGTTTAAATATCGAGCTGAAAAATTCGGCTCGTGTTCGACTCGTTTATTAATAAGCCGAACACGAGCTAACTCGTGAACAACAAGTTTGATTTTCATTCCTACTATTAAATATAAAATTTAAAATAAAAATAAAAAATTAAAATTTTAATCTAATAATTAAAATTTATAAAAAATTGAGGGCCTAAGATCTAAATAGTAGAGTTTATATATATATATATATATATATATATATATATATATATATATATATATATATATATATATGAACTGTTATCGAGCCGAACACGAACGAGCTGACCCCAGTTCGTGTTCGGCTCGTTTATTAAACAAGTTGAAAAATTCGGCTCGTTTACTAAACGAACGATTCGATCTCGAACTCATTTCGAGCCGAACACGAGCTGGCTCGCGAACAGCGAGCTGAATTACCATCCCTGCATATAATTGAGTAACTGCACAGGTATGTAAATAATAAGGATAGTGTATGAAATAAAATTTTAAGTGGAATATATAATTGGTAAAAATTTAGGGATTAGTGTGTGTAATGTTTTCTGTACATTCCGGATGGAGTGTACGATCTACACCACAACTATTTTAAGATGAGATAAATTTTACTTATTATTTTAAAATAATAAATTTTTATTTTTAAATGAATAAAATATAAGTTCTATATCTCTAATGGGTTATAGAGATAGTATAGCTCAATAATTGACTAGTATGGAAGAGCAAGCATTATTTATGTGGAACTCTCGTGTGTCTATGTATGTAAGTAAAACGGGCAATAACGGTAACCAGCTAAAAAGAAAATAAGCCATTCCACTTGAAGTGCTTTGTGGGGCAGCAGATATCTTGTGTCCCATCATCCAAAGGATTTGTTTGTGGGGGAACAATTTCTCCGTTTTCCAAGAGAGGACGTACAGGTACAAGATATTGGTTTTTTTTTTTTTTTTTTTTTTTTTTTTTTTCGGTGGTAAATGAGCCACCAATTTATTTTTTTAAGAAAATAAGGGTAAATGTTGGTTCAAAACGTTGTACTTGATTTTTATTTCACTGAAAAAAAAATAAAAAACTTGCTGTCGAATAGATATCAGAGTAAATTTTTGTACCGATTCTCGAAACCACAGTCCAAAATACTTAAGCTCAATTATTATTATTAGTGTCCATACTTTTTATATATACTCAAATACATTCACATTTTTATTCGATGCGGGACTTCGTTTAGGTCTGACGTCCTCGTCAACCCTGTCATCTAGACTCAGGCTCAGCCATCTAGACTCAGGCTCAGCCGAGACTCGTCTCACACTTCCGGCTGGTTATTGGCTCATATCAAATGTAACGATCCGGCCTACTAGCAATAATAACTCGTTAGGCCCAAACCACAGCCCAAAATGCTTAAGCCCAGTTATTATTATTAATGTCCATGTCTTATATATATTCAAATACATCCACATTTCTATCCGATGTGGGACTATTGGAGTGTCACAATTTTGTTTGAAAATGATGGCGTAAAATAAAAAAATAAAATTATCGTAATTTTTTGAATCGAAGATCAATGTAGTAGAATGATAGAGGAAGTAAGAAATAGAGATCTAAATCCGATCTCATCCTCATAATCCGAGTAGCAAATATATTTGAATACGATCAGATCCGAAAACAGATATATGATCTTGCAGAGTGCAAAATGTTTCAAATGTCCAAAAAAAAATGGAATTCAGATTCTAATATTCAAAAAAATAATCAATATATGTCATTATTCAACTATAAATCTGATTCATTCATACTCGAATATATTTTTAAAGTTATATTTTTTTAAAAAAAAAAAAAAAAGAAAAAAGATGCGCAAATAATTTAGTCAAATAACAGATCTGATTCACTATTTTGAGAGAGATACAGAGAGAGAGAGAGGACAAGTGGTAGCTGGAGAGTGAGAGTGACACGAGAGGAGAAGAGACTCCCTCTTTGGAAAAGGTGGCACTTGGTACCTTCTTTGTTGTAGTAGTGGGGAGGGGGGCGAGGGGGGGTGTTTTTGCTGTGTGTAAATTTTACAAGGTCTTCTTAGGATAATGACAAGGCTCTATATCTATAGGAAAATGCTATGTGTACACCCCTTTCGGGGTGTACATCATACATCCTACCCATCTAAGGATAGGGGTGTGATGATGGATCACTTGATGTGACCCGTAAAAAGTATCGCCACCATTAAAATGGTGGAGGTGTATGATGTACACCCCTTCGGGGTGTACAGGTAGCATTGCTCATATCTATATGGCATGGCACTTATTTGAAATAAATTTTATGGTAGACCCGACGACGACGACTACGACAAGTAAGCACTATTTGTGTTTTGGATATTTCAATGAGAGAGAGTTTAATTTGGTTCAGTTCGAATTAGGCTATAAATTTATTGTATTCTAGATTAGCGGCAAAATAGTTCTGCAGGTATTCTCCCTCTTTATCTCTCTCTAGAGAGAGAGAGAGAGAGAGAGAGCATATCTAAACACAGCAGGGTACTCGCAATGCATCAGATTCTGCAGCGGTAACCTCACCGGGAGTGCGTAGTCCCACTCCCTCACCCCCACCCCCCTTTCCTAACTAAAAAGGCTAAAGGCAAATGTTGTTAAAGCTTCTTCACCCCACAACTCTAAAAACGCCACTCCGCTCAGCTCAAACTCCACTCCAATCCTCCAATGGCGGCTTATCCTCCTCCTCCTCCTCCGCTCAAGGTGGTGGTGGTGGTGGTGGTGGTGTGCATGGTGGGGGGCGTGGTGGTGGTGGGGGGGGATCCGGACGACGAGCGGTGCCTGAGCGAGGTGCACGCGTCGCTGGAGGACAGCGGGGGAGCGCTGAGGAACTGGAGCAGGACGACGTTCGCGTCGCCCTGCAACGGGTTCACGTCGTACCTGCAGGGGGCGACGTGTAACAATGGTCGGGTGTACAAGCTGTCGCTGGCGTCCCTGTCCCTCGCGGGTTCCCTCTCCCCGTTCCTGGCCAACTGCTCCAACCTGCAGACCCTCGACCTCTCCTCCAACTCCCTCTCGGGGCAAATCCCTCCGGAGCTGTCCCTGCTCCTCAACCTGGCCGTGCTCAACCTCTCATCCAACCTCCTCTCCGGTCCCATCCCACCCGAGCTCTCCCTCTGCGCCTACCTCAACGTCATCGACCTCCACTCCAACCTCCTCTCCGGGCCCATCCCCGACCAGCTCGCCCTCCTCGTCCGCCTCTCCGCTTTCGACGTCTCCTCCAACCGACTCTCGGGACCCGTCCCCGTCCTCCTCGCCAACCGATCCCTCGGCTCCCCACTCCCCCGCTTCAACGCCTCCTCCTTCCTCGGCAACCGCGGCCTCTACGGCTACCCGCTACCCCCCAGCCCCCGCTCCCGCCCCCTCTCCGTCTGGGCCATCGTCGGCATCGGCCTCGCCAGCGGCTTCCTCAGCCTCGTCCTCAGCTTCTCCGCCGTCTGCCTCTGGCTCCGCCTCGCCGATCGCCCCTCCCTCTCGCCCGGCGAGGAGGCCAAGATCTCCCACCTCATGCCCGATTACTAACACCCCCCCGCAACCTACCTTCACCATTTTTACGGTTCTACGGTTTTAGGGTTAGGGTTTTATTAGGGTTTCAAGCTCAACCTCCCCCCCTCCTCTTATTCTTCTTCTTCTTCTTCTTCTTCTTCTTCTTCTTGTAAGCCCCTTCTCTCTCTCTCTCTCTCTCTCTCTCTCTCTCTTTGGATTTAGGGGTGGGGGTTTGGGGAAGGGAAAAATTAAGCTTTGGATTATTATTGATAGATTTATAAAATTTATGTATACCACACACTTCCACAAGAACTAATTGAGTTTGTTGATTAATTAATTATAAGGGGATATATTTTTGATATGATATTATTATTATTATTATTATTATTATTTGAATTTTGGTTGGTTCAGTGTACATCAGTGTCACTTTTGCTTGTGGATCTAAATATCTAATCAAAGCTTATAAATAAATAAATAATCATGTAGTTAGCATTAAGAATAAGAAAAAAAAAAAAAATGAAGAGAAAAAAAAAAACATACAAATCCATCTCTTTCTTAGGCATTTCTTTTTTGCTATTGTGGCCTGTGAAGGAAAACAGGACAGGATGCAGTTGTTGCTGGATCTGAGCATATCATCATCTGGATGCTTTGAATTTGAATACTTTATTGCAGTATTAGTACTCCTAATTTCACCCAAAGTGACTAATTAAAGCCTGTTCTAAGCTTATTATTTAAGGCTTGTCTACTACCCTCTTAGTCAACACCGAAAAGAATAGAAAACGATAACGCAAATCAAACGCAATCGATCGATCACGATAAGAGTTATTATTAGAGCGAGAGAGATCAGAAACGGATACCACGATCAATCGATCACGATAAGAGTTATTATTAGAGCGAGAGAGATCAGAAACGGATACCACACTTGACACGACATGAAACGGATACGATAACAACGAAGAAGAGAAAACTAAGTTTGGCGATGACTAAACATGGCTTGGTCTAGTAAAAGCTGTTACTGAAATTCTAAAACAGTTTTTCTGGTGTAATTCCTTTGACAGCTTTCCATCTGCCTCAGGCAAAAAGTGCAGATTGGGCAAATTCCTATAGCAGTTTTCCTGATTGAAATTATATTAGCAATTACTTGGACCTCTGCTTATACACCTTCTATGGTAGGTATCCAAAGGGACTTTTTTCTTTTTCTTTTTTTTTGGGCTAAATTACAGAAAACTCCCCTCTAATATCCCGTTTTTTCACTTTACCCTCCTGTCTTTTAAAAGTCGACAACCTGCCCTCTCGTAATTACCGAAATATATTTACCCCCCTGCCAGATATGAAAGTTCATCCATGAGCCTCTAACGAGCCAATTGCTTGTAACAAATTGGTAAGAAACCAATTCATATCTAGCAGGGGGAAAGGGTAAATGCATCCATTAGAGGCTCATGGATGGACTTTCATATCTGGCAGGGGGGTAAATGCATATTTCGGTAATTACGAGGGGGCAGGTTGTCGACTTTTAAAAGACAGGGGGGTAAAGTGGAAAAGCGGAATATTAGAAAGAGGTTTTCTGTAATTTAGCCTCTTTTTTTTTTTCATTTTAAGACTTTAAAATTTTATAATTAATCAAATAACTTATAAAAAAATTATTTGATCAAACAACTCTATTTTGTCAAACTCGCTAAATTGTAAAAACAATTAGAATACAGGTAAATAATGTCAATCATCTGAAAAGCACAGTAAATAATTTATTTGTCATATATAATATTAATAATTATATAAAAATTTCAACAAATCATATATAATCCTAACAATCTAAAATATGGTAACAACATATCTATACACCCCCCCCCCCCCCCCCCCCCCCCCCCCAAAAAAAGGAATTAGTTGGCCAAATAAAATTTTTAAATGATAATTTAGTAAATTATAAATTTTATAGGGTTATTATTAAAAAAAAGTTATATCCAAAGCATTACTTAGAAAAACTAAGTTTCCTGCTACGTTTGGTTCGGATATAAGCGAAAATTGATTATTCCGGAAATAGGTATAAGTTCAAGCACAAGTAAGAATTATAGTAATTTTGTGTTTGGCTGAGTATAAAGGTTGTACCGGAATAAGAAAAATTGTGTTTGGTAAGTTAAAGAGAAATAAGAATAATAGAGGGGATTAAAATTTATAAAATAAAATAAAATAATTTAAAATTTTATAAATTTAAATATCTTATAATTTAAAAAATTTTAATTAAATAATAATAATAATAATAAGCAACAGGTGGAACAGCTGTTCTACCCTTATACCGGAATAATCTGGTATAAGAAAAACAGCTGTTCCCCCCACACTTAAATGTTGTTTGGGTATAAAAGGGGATAACCTTCTTATCCCCTTATACCAAAGGAGGTCTAAGGGCATATTTGTCAATTTTCTAATGAAATTACAAAAATCATATCCTACTTGACTCACTCATTAAGATATGCATTGGCAATGCAGAATATAGTATCAATTATGAAAGTAAAATAAATATTTTCTTATTTTACTCTGTCACTGCGGCAAAGGCAAAACTAAGCCTAAACCATAGTGAAAAAATCCTGACAAGAGTTGCAGTTTGCGAGGACAATTACGAGCAGCAGCTGGAGCTGCAGCAGCAGCAGCAGCAGCAGCAGGAAGAGCAGAAGCAGATACCCATTTCAGCCTTTCATTTTCCTACAGAGAAGAGATGAGTTGGGAGGGGGACCAATCATCATGCCAAACAGGATCATTTGTTCACCAGAGTTCATATTGGAAATAGACCTGCAAAAGGGCCAGAGATTGGAGGGGACCTTTCTCCCAAAAGAGAGAAAGAAAGGGATGTGGCTCTATGGTTTATTAGACAAAACCATATTCATATTCTTTTTTCTTTTTTTTTCTTCTTCTTCTTAATATGAATTCGAATACAAATATATAAATAGGGCAATTTTCTACATACCCCTAAAAAATTTCCTGTTTTCAGATTTATCCATCTTAGAAGGCTAATATTAAAACTACCCTTCTTACGTTCCAACTTCTTTTCAAAATATCTCTGAAGTTAAACTCTGTTAGTGTACCGTTTGGAACTGCCGTTATCTGTGTGTAATTACTATTTTGCCCTTTCAAATATACCCTAAATCCTAAAACCCTAAACCCCTAAACCCTAAACCCCTAAACCCTAAAACCCTAAAAAATTCTAAACCCTAAACCCTAAAACCCTAAACCCTAAACCCTAAACCCTAAAAAATCCTAAACCCTAAACCCTAAAACCCTAAAAAATCCTAAACCCTAAACCCTAAATCCTAAACCCGGGCAAAACAGGTATATCTGATAGTTTTCAACTCCGATTATTATTTAACTCTAGTTTAACCCTAGTTAACTTAACAAAGAGAAACGGTAGGGGTATTTTTAATAACGGTGGAACGTATAAAGGGTATATTAGAAAGAAAAAAATAAGAGAGGTAAATCAGATATTTCTTCATATTTCAGGGGTACAAAGGCAATTATCCCATATATATAGAATGTTAAATTTTCGGTATCATATGCGCTAAAAAACGGATTCAGACAATAATGTTTACTATATACACATAAATATAACTAAGTTTCACAATTATATTTAAATTTTTATATATCTATATTCTATGGAATAAAATCTAAGATTTAACAATATAAATGCAAAAAAAATACCTTATTTTTCTACGATATATATATATTATCGCCTCCTTGCATATTAATATAAAGAATAATTGTCTGTGTACTTCTAAAATTTAAAGAAATATCTAATTTACCCTCTTATTTTTTTCTTTCCAATATACCCCTCACACGTTCCACCGTTATTAAAAATATCCCTACCGTTTTCCTTTGTTAAGTTAACTAGAGTTAAACTAGAGTTAAATAATAATCGGAGTTGAAAATTATCAGATATACCTATTTTGTCCGGATTTAGGGTTTAGGATTTTAGGATTTAGGATTTAGGATTTAGAGTTTTTTAGGATTTTAGGATTTAGAATTTAGAGTTTTTAAGGTTTTAGGGTTTAGGGTTTAGGGTTTAGAGTTTTAGGATTTAGGGTTTAGAGTATATTTGAAAGGACAAAATGGTAATTTCACACAGATAACGGCAGCTCCAAACGGTACACTAACAGATTTTAACTTCAGAAGTATTTTGGAAAGAAGTTGGAACGTAAGAAGGGTAGTTTTAATATTAGCCTTCTACGAAGAGTAAATATGAAAACAGAAAAAATTTTAGGGATATATAAAAAATTGCCCCTTAATATAAATGTAAATATATAATACTGCTGAAAATTTTGAATATTTATTTAGAATAATTTCTCTAATCCAAGAAGCAGCGAGTGCTCATACGTATATTGTAACTTCAGGATAAAAACTCTCTAACCAAACACTAAATATTTACAAAATGAGCGAACATCTGATTCAGCTGAAAGCAGAAGCAGCGTCCATCTCTTAGCATATTTTATGACAGAATCAAAAGTTAATCAAATCCTCGGCACCCTATTTAAAAATCTATTTAGCGATTTTAATTAAACGCCCCACTAACAAAGGTATTAGATTCTCTTTTCATTGTGATCTCACATTAGTGAACAAAGCGCACTATGCAAGTCCACAAGAGAACACACTTTTTGACCACAAAAAAAAAAATAAAAAATAAAAAACTTAGAATAGGAATTAATCATATGCACCATTACACCACATTTGTGGCTGTAGGGGAATATGCTTTTGTAGACCTACTTGCCCTGCTCTAGATTCTGTTTAGAGGCATCCACAAGCTAATAAATGTTTTTCATTATTAAAATTCTCAACAACTCTACTTTAAAATTAAAAATAAAAATCATTGATTACTCTTGTTTCATTTTTCTAAAAAGTGACTAAGCTATTAAACTTGTCGAATAGCTTTAAAAAAAAGGGAGTTGGCTACACATATCAGAGCGGAGGTCCATCCAATTACCACTGGGAACGGCAAGGACGAGGCCAAATGGAGGTGGGACAACTCAGGCAGGTTCAGCGTCAAGTCACTTTATATTTTCCAATAAAATGGAGGTGTAGTCGATAGACGCTTCGTACAGCTTTGGAAGATCAGAATTCCCGTGAAGGTAAAGATCTTCGTGTGGTTGGTACTCAAGAAAAGGATCCTCACTACCGAAAACCTACTGAAAAGGGGATGGAACGGGGTGGGGGACTGTTCACTCTGTTCGGATGGGGATGAGACGGTGGATCATCTCTTCATGGCATGTCCTCTCACGAAGAATCTTCTGACCGGGCTTTTACCGAACAAGACGGTGCTCTTATCGTGTACTTCGCCGGTTAGGCTGTGGGAAGAATGTAGTCTCAAAGGAGATACTCTTGGGACAATGGAACTCGCGACGGTCGCTGCCACTTGGTAGGTCACTTGGTTAGAAAGGAATAGGAGGATTTTCGAGTCAAAGAAACAGGCGGCGAGGTTTCTTTTAGAGGAAATCAGGTTGCTGAGGCAGACTTGAAATTCCTTATGCTTGCCCTAATTTTTTTATTTATTTATTTATTTTTTTTTTGTTTTAGCGGTTTTAGCGGGATGAGATTCAGTTGTCTCAGTTTGTAGCTAAGTTCATAGTTCTAATGAATGAAGCGGTAGCATGCTGAAGATGAGAAATACGATTAGATACCTACAACGACATCATATATATTTGGACTTCAAGTTACTTGCGCTAAATAAGATAAACCGCGATATTACAATATATTTAAAGTCATGCTCCTAAAATGTAACTAGGACGAAAATTCTCTTTCGTTCTGCGCAAGCTATTACTGAATAACTTATGCAGACGATCCAACTAGAGACCCATGATGTGCATGGCTTAATTTAAGGTAGTTAGGTAGAAAGCTAAGGCCATCATAGTGCTCACCAACCATGTCTTTTGAGCTATGAACTAATCTTTTTTCTTTCCCACCATTCATTGAGGCTGCATGGTTCCTTTGTTTCTTTCTTCTTTTTTTTTCTTTTTTTTTTTTGAGCTACACACACCACTTATGATGATAATGTTGTTGTTGGCAAAGTGGCAGGCGTGCTTAAGAAAGGGGGGCCCCCCCAAAGGAAAAGGCAAAAAGGTTGGGGGGTTGAGGTGAAAAGAAGTGGGCAACCTAAACCAACCTGCTTGTCCAACAATGACAGGTCTTAAGATTGGGATGTGTGGAATGTCACACTTGCCCTTGTTCTTTGTGGTTCATTTTAACATGTTGAAATCATTACCACACAACTCAAGATGCAAAAATTGCTATAGGTGTTGGGGTAACCTGGAACATTACAGTAATCTAAGGTATCGTTTGGTAACGGAATAAGTCAGAACTAGCTATTCTGGGAATAAGTATAAAGTACGAAACAAGAGCAAAAAAAACGTTTGGTTCAGTTTCAGAAATAAGAGATTGTGTTTGGTATGAAAATGAGGAATAAGAAGAATAAAGAGGTTGTGATGATGAGAGTGTATTGGAAGAAAAAGAGATAAAGGAGAGAGAGGGATTTATGATGATGAGAGTGTATTGGAAAGGAAAAAGAGAAATGAGAGAAAGGGATTTGTGATGATGAGAGTGTATTGGGAAGAAAAAAGGAAGGGAGGAGGGGTAGTTTGGTAAAAAAAAAAAATTATAAAATAATAGGTAAGACTGTTGTTCCAGCTTATTCTGCTTGTACTAGAACTACTGTACCAAATAATTCTTAGTACGTTTGGTACAATAAAAAAAATAAATCTCTTATTTCCTGTTCTAGCCCCGAAACAAACCGTGCCTTAGATTAGGAGATTTGTTAACAAGAACATGTAACAATGATGTACAAATTTCCTGACAACATTTTTTTCCCCTGCCCTCCTAATGCTAGTAATTGGCATGCAAGGATTGTAAATTTCCTCACCAGAATCTACTAACTGGAACACAACAAAATCTGCCCAAATCGAATAATCATGGAGCTCAACAATCTAAATCAAAAGTTGATCTTATATTTTGTTGGGGTACCAACAAAAACCCCAACAGAAGCTTCTGTGTTGCTTAGACTCTAACAACAACCTCCTAAAGATACAAAAAAAAAAAAAAAAAATTCTTTGCAAGTGTTTGGTGAGTAAGCACAAACTCCTTAAAGATACTACAAAGGAAAGTTTCCATCTGACTAAGTCCTGATTATAAAGTTGAGGTTAGGTTCCATATGAATAAAATTATAAGAGAAGTCAACAACTTATGACCTAATTAGAAAATGTATTTGTAACGACCCGGCTCACTAGCAATAATAACTCGTTGGGTCCAAACCACAGCCCAAAATACTTAAGTCCAGTTATTATTACTAGTGTTCAAGTTTCATATAAACCCAATCACAATTCCATCCACATCCGATGTGGGACTATTGGGGGACTATTGGGGGCGTCACAGACTCCCCCCGTTTAGGCCTGACGTCCGCGTCAGCCCAAACACACACACAACAGCCCAGATCACCAGGCGATGTGAGACTTGTCTCGCTAGCCCTGTCATCTAGACCCAGGCTCAGCCGAGACTCGCCGCACACTTCCGGCTGGTTATTGGCTCTGATACCAAATGTAACGACCCGGCCCACTAGCAATAATAACTCGTTGGGCCCAAACCACAGCCCAAAATGCTGGGACTATTGGGGAATTATTGGGGGCGTCACAGACTCCCCCCGTTTAGGCCTGACGTCCTCGTCAGCCCAGGCGACGTGAGACTTGTCTCGCTAGCCCTGTCATCTAGACCCAGGCTCAGTCGAGACTCGCCGCACACTTCCGGCTAGTTATTGGCTCTGATACCAAATGTAACCGATCCGGCCCACTAGCAATAATAACTCGTTGGGCCCAAACCACAGCCCAAAATGCTTAAGCCCGGTTATTATTACTAGTGTTCAAGTTTCATATAAACCCAATCACAATTCCATCCACATCCGATGTGGGACTATTGAGGGCGTCACAGTATTACTTTCTCTTCTTTTTTTTGAGTGTTAGTGGCAAGGTTGGTTCCAAACTATAACAAGTTTTTTTGGACTTTGGTTCCTAATAACTGTTTTCATTTCTGTAATTAGGTCCATTTTCGAAATAATGGACTTTTTGATGAAGAGATTTTGGTGGAAAAACTAATAAATGTTTCAGACTCAGTTGATAAAATCAAGAGGTTGAAAACCAAATCGAAAACTCGGAAGAAGTTTTATTAATTGAGACTAAGAATACAGTTGTCTCCTTTAACTTTATATGAAGCTTATACAAGCAATTATTGTCCACCAATGTTGAGAATAAAGTTAAAATTATGAATGTGATATACTTAGATTCCTTTGAAATTTGCAACAAAGGGACTTTCTAAAAAATAAATTAGAACCCAAGGACTTAATTTATTTTTAAGATTATTCAAAATCATGACCTGAATATAGAATAGTTGGAACATAACTTCATAAAATGGGTAGTGTCTAGGGCTAGCGCAGACCCAACCCGACAAATATATTAGCGGGCCGGGTCAGGGCCAGTTCGGATAATAGTTTCCATAATTGTGGACCGGATCGGATCGGACCCTATAAAAGAAAACGAAGAATTGGATCCGATTCGGGCCCTTGCATGCTTTGAATGTGAGTGCCCCTATCTTTATATCCAACAAAATAAGATAAACTACCTACCTATTCTAATTGGCTCGATTTTAAAAACCTTAGGCTTTTATATATCAAATAATGCATTAAGATTCTGATGATAACATATAATATTTTATGTTTCATGTGACTAATTATACATATTTAGCATGACAAATTGCATGCAACCATTCAGGTCGCACCAGATAAGGATTGGACGTAGGTTGGCCCAAACTTAGCCCAACATTTTTGTAATTATTTTTCTAATTTATGATTATCATCTTTTTTACTTCTGTTCCCTTATTCTAGTTTAACTAAAGTAGGATCTTCAATTTCTAGTGGTTTTCATCTTTTCCAATTGTATTCTAATACAAGTACAACCATAATGTACAGAGAGTACTTGAGAGAGAGAGAGAGCACACCAGTTAATGAACAATAACGCAAGTAATTAAGCGACACTGACCTGCAAATGCTGCGATATAAACGACGCTGACGAAAACTGAAGAAGCTTCAGTTCAAGGCTTTCTTTTTCTTTTGCTGCTTCTCTTGGCATCAGCTTTTGGAACATCCTTCTCGGAAGAACTAAGCGCTTTTGAGCCCACAACAGAGCTCCATAGGGCCCTCTCAATATCTGACGGGGTGAAACTCTCCCCGCCCACGCTTAATTCCTTCAGAAAACAACAGTATAAGACTCAAGATATTACTTTACCAACTAGTCTCACAACATCGAGCAAAATATCATCAACTCAATTTTGGGAAGGCTTCTAAAAGAATTCGCAAATTCTACGCTCAATTACCAATCCAGGTTTTCACTTATGCAGCAATGAATCAAACCTCCAAAATCCTGTTAATTAGATGACTCGAGACAAAGAAGAAATATGAGAATTTTTCAATACAGAAGTTTCTAAATTTTCAAGCCATGAATAAGTCCACATGAAATTGAATACAAGTACATATATAATATAACTAGCAAAATATTTCAATAAGTTCCTTAGAAGTTAAGATAATTGTTGCATTGAAACTCCTATGGAGATCAACGAACCTGCGGAGATTGTAGTTCCCACTGCGGTAACATGATTAGCTTTGATACTCAAATTATAACTATTCAAATAAATGAAAGAACAACACTGACATATAACACTGTTGGATCATTGGCGCTAATCATTAATCCCAAAAATTCAAGCTGTTATAAATATGCCACCAATTCACTTAAACGTACGTAGCACACCGCATCCCAGATCTCAACTAGACTCAATTTCTGGATGTTGATCTATTGTTGCCCTCTTGCCGTTGGTCTTTGAACCGCCCCCACTCAACTTATTGGGCTAACCCCCCAACTAACTTATTATTTTCTGAGGCGCTGTGATGGCACAGAAATTGGACATATTTTGATCCATGTTAATTAGATGACTCGAGACAAAGAAGAAATATGAGAAATTTTTCAATACGGAAGTTTCTAATTCAAGCATGAAATAAGTCCGCATGAAATTGAATACAAGTACATATATAATATAATAGCCAATATTTCATTAAGTTCCTTAGAAGTTAAGATAATGTTGCATTGAAAATCCTATGGAGATCAACAAACTGCGGGATTGTAGTTCCCACTGCGGTAACATGCTTAGCTTTGATACTCAACTTATAACTATTCAAATAAAATGAAAGAAAAACACTGAATATATACCTGTTGGATCATTGGCGCTAATCATAATCCCAAAATCCCCAAAGCTGTTATAAATATGCAGCCATTCACTTAAAACGTTAGACACAGCCTCCACAGATCTCAACTAGACCTCATTCATCTGGATGTAGATCTATTGTTGAGCCTCTTGCCGTTAGGTCTATTGTGACCGCAGCCCCACTCAACTTATTGGCTAACCCAACTCAACTTATTAGTTTCCTGAGCTATTGTGATGGAACAGCAATTGGACATATTTTAATCCATGTTAATTAGATGACTCGAGACAACGAAGAAATATGAGATTTTTCAATACGGAAGTTCTAACTTTTCAAGCCATGAAAAGTCCACATGAAATTG
>CM055063.1:54903028-54932455 GCA_029204045.2 Tillandsia leiboldiana | reverse complement strand
AACTTGAATTTGAAAATAAATAATTAATGAAAATGATTGAAGTCCAGTTGAAATGGGGATCAGGAACGCACGATAGCTCAGTGCACCCTTTTCTTGCAGTGTAAATTGCACAGAAATAGGGCCAGAAATATCACCTTTCAATCCGAGCCTGATCTCGAAGATCCGAGACCACGAGTGCGACCGTCACGACGAACTGAGTAAAACCATATTAAACTTGTTCAGATCTGACGGTCGGGATCTTCCAGAAATCGGCGTTGAAGCCGGCGGGACCCGCGACTTAAGTCGCAGGTACAATGAACAGTAAACCCTATTTTCGAGTCCCCTTCGCGCCAACGTTGGCCAATCTACTATCTGGACTCCTAATATAGTAGTTCGAGTAGTCAATTCTAGCTATTTTCGATGTTCTGAACGCAAAGGCGCAGTCAAAAATTCTGTTTGACGACTCTAGAATCTCGAAAAGCGCGAAAACTATATTTTGAACCAGTTATTATGGACCGAGATTTTATCCGGGCAGTTTCGCGAAAATTAGAGATCGCTACCTGATAGGTCTCGTCGAGCCGGACGTCATGGCGCAGTCCATTTTCCGTTTCGACAACCGGATCACCTCGAAAAGCGTAAAATACAGCGAAAAATGCGACTTTTGCATAATAACCCCTATAAAACATGCCTCGGAAAGCGTGCCACTGCATAGAGAGGGACCTAAGTGCAAGATGGTTGCTACTGTGAAGGACCAAGGTTGAAATACCTAAGCTTGAAGGGCTAAAACGCAAAGTGGCAAATCCTATATAACCATGCATACCCGAGCTAGGGTTTTCCAAAACCCTCGTAGCCCTCAGCCCTTAGCCGCCGCTCTAACAGACCCTCTCCTCTGCCGCTCTCCTCGGACCCAGCCGCACCGGCCTCCGCCTCCTCCACCGCGCCGGAAAAGGAGGATCAAGCCATTATCTTGATCTCGGGTCTGAGTGGAGGTGATTCTTGGAGAGGGCCTGAGCGATCCAGACTTGAACCTGTGGACTCCTCTGGGTGGCCGCGTCCAAGCTGAGGTGACTCTGGTCTCAGCCGCTGCCCGCGGCGCGCCGCGCACCACCCTTCCTTCTTCCATCCTTCCGGTGAGGTAAGACCTTGGAATTTCTTCTTCGTTTTGGCTTTTGGGCCCGACTACGGTGTTCCTGACGATGAGACTACTACCCGGGTGCAGGCCCAGCCGGCGCCGTCATCCCGATCTCCGCGAGGGACCCTTATTGCGGATTATTGATTCTGGACCGATCACGGGCGCGGGCTCCATCCTGCCGTCAAGATCGAGATCAACGCCGTTGGCCCGACTCCTCTCGGTGACTGCAGCATCCCCACGAAGCCGGATGAGGATCGGTTGAGGATCGGGCCCAAACGAAGTTGCCTTAGAAACCGGTTGTTGGCACCTTCGCCGATCGTCGCCGTCCGCGCCGCCGCCGCCTTTTTGCGTCGGCCAACACTGCACCAAGCCTCCGGACAGCGAGGGGAAGCTTCTTGTCCATCTTGCTCCGGCCGGAACCACCGCGCCGGAATCCGCCATTAACGGCTGTTGAAGCTTCTCCGACCTCGCCGGCGCCGCCTTGCCGTCGCTCCCAGACGCCGGAAAACCGACCAGGTGAGCTCCTCTGATCCTTGGAGTCCCTCCGTGGCCTTGCATGTCCCTCTTAACGTGGGGTTTTCTGGTTCCAGGGTTGCACCCGATTGTGCACTCGGGCTCCCCTCCGGCCAACTCCGGCGATCCCGGACCCCGGCGACCACCCAGGTAAGATCCAATCAACCCATTTGGGATCCCCACCATCTTGGTTTTGGCCTAGGGTACTCCTGTAACCGAGGTTCCAACTTGCACCCGAATTGTAGGTTTCGGGCTCACCCCCGGCCGTCGCCGCCTCGGCCGCCGCCGGCCGACCCAGCTTGGACCCGAGACCTCCTGGGACCATCAGCTATCTGGTGCTCACCTTTGTAGGAGCTTGGCAGCGAGTTTTCCAAGAAAGCCTGAACCCGAGATCTTCTGTTGGAGCACTACCTTGCTCCGGCCCATCTTTCCGGCCGGCCTCCGGCACGCGCAAGGTGAGCACCACCACTTCTCTGTCCCTGCTTAGTATCATGCTCTAGCTAACTTGCTGTAAGATCAATTAATAATCAAGTTTTATGAAAGAGCAAATGGGACACTAGTAAATCTTGGGCCAACTTTGAAATGGGCCCCGTGCCAGCCCAACCTGTGAGCACGGGATCCGTCTCGACATAACGTACGCGCTGGAACTTACGGCGTCATCGTCGGATCCCCGGATTGTAAGAACGAGCCGAAATAGTCAAATAAACTAAGATTACTATGCAAATGTTTGATACTTTATGGACCCACTTGTAAATTTGCCACCCTGGCTGACCTCAGACAGTAGTTACGCACCACCTGGCCATTTTGTTAGGGTTCCGATGGTCCCCGTTGACCAGGAATCAGATATCGATCGACGAATTGACCGATTTAACCCGTTTAAGCCTTCTGTTAGTGTGGCGTCGTCGGGAAGGATTTGTGTGAGTCTATTACTGACCAGATCTCATATTCAGGGCCCAGTTGCTCAGCACCAGCCTCCCAGTAGATGTGCGGGAGTTCGTGGATCTGCCTTCATCAAGGTGGGTTAGCTTCGGCCCGGGCTAGCTTTTTGGCCCTCTGGTGCTTTAGTCCAGTTGGACCCCTGTTTTGACTTCCCTGCTGATTATATGACCTATCTTGACATATCACGATGTCACTGTTGACATTGACCTGATTAGACTGTGATTGAGATTTCTTGTCACGATCAGCTGATTAACATATACATACTCCCTGATTATTCCTGACTGATCCTGATTGATTGAGATATAGTTTGCATGATTAGATGATACCTGTTGATTCCTGTCATTGAGATATTTCTGATATACGTCGATATGCATGATTGATTGATCCTGATTGATAGACACTACTCGAATGCATGATTGATTGATCCTGATTGATAGACACTACCTCGATACTGCATGATGATTGATCCTGATTGATAGACACTACTCGATATGCATGATTGATTGATCCGATTGATAGACACTACTCGATATGCATGATTGATTGATCCTGATTGAAGACACTACTCGATATGCATGATTGATTGATCCTGATTGATAGACACTACTCGATATGCATGATTGATTTATCCTGAGTGATAGACACTACTCGATATACATGATTGATTCATTCCGATGGATAGATATAGACAGATGATTCCCTGTTGGGATTTCGGCGTGTGCCGACTACTCGGTCACTAGACGTGAGGATTGATCATGTGACTTGCCATGCACTGCTGTACTTCACGAACATTGCCGGGGTCGCTCCCCGTGGCGCTATTGTTCTTACCGGTAAAGTGGTCTGGAGGAAGGACCCGTGAGCCCCAGATAGCACATATGGGTGCGGGTTATGTCAGTGGGATAGGTGCAGAGAGTGGTATTGAGCCTGAGGTCCCCGTGACCAATAATGGCATTGGTTGGGTGCTTGATATTCTTGTGATTGATGCATAGATTATATCTCCCATGTTCTAGCATGCTTTTCAGTACCTATTCCTGTTCTGTTATATGGATGGTTCTGGTATTTTCCGTACCTGTATATGTACTGTCACTTGATTATGCTTCATGCCAGTTCATTTCATATGCCAGCTTATGATTGATTACTTGCCCTAGTTAGTTTATCTGTGGATTTTGATTATGAGTGGACCGTTTATGTTTTCCAGCATGTATGATCTACAGTTTTATGATTGATTCCAGTATACTTACCTGCAGTTCTTATTCTGATTACTAGTAGACCTCTATGCTTTCCAGCTTTTCCTGTTGGCTCTTACTATCCGCAGATTTTAGTACCCAGTAGGTACGATTAGCTGAAGCTCGGCTCTTCGTGCCCACTGGGATGCACTCCGGTGTATCTCACACCCTCGGGTGACTGTTGTAGGTCCGTCGGGTGGTGAGATGTCGGGCACGATCCAGTGAGCCGATTACGATAGAGCTGTCCCCATGAGCATTATATATCGACGACTTCGGCAGACATTTACTTTCCGCATTTCATTCCAGTTTATCGTGAGTTAGACATTTAAATACTGATGTAATTACCGATTGTGAATTATTCCTGCTGACTAGATTAGTAGTTGTACTGAGATATCTGTCGCTGATTACTAGCCTAGCCGGCAATATATAGGGGAGTCCCTGTTCGCGGAATAGAGAGTTCCCTATATGTGTGGCGGTCTGTTACGGCCTGTTTGCAAACTCTGATTTAATCAAAAAAAAAATTTCAGACCTGATTTTTAACTCGGGGCGTTGACAGATTAGATGGTATCAGAGCAATAGGTATACGGTACCTAGGAAAAGATGATTAGGAACTGGTTAGTATGAACCCTAGGATGACTTATGTCGCGATGAGCGCGGGGTATTTGTCTGATCGTTAGGAGCCTCCGGGTATTTTCACACTATGAGTCGTGTCCCCAACTTGAGGTTGGCGACGGATTATGGTATTTTCACTTTTCTTTTGATAAGGCACGTTGGCTGCAGACAACGTACTGTCGAAAGAGCTGAGGAAATACCCCACCCTGTAAAGGGGAATATCATGATTGGGTCTATTTGTCTGCTTACTTAAATTTAGTTTCCAAGGTTGTCTTTGGACAACGATGTTATTGTTTCAGCATTGATATTCCAGACCATATTGGACCTTGGGTAGGTCTCAGATAGTCGATGTACATAGTGGACAGATTGTATTTGTCATTAATATAGACATCGTTCGATCTTGCGACCACTAGCCCACGTTGATCTCGCCATATCTTGCAACTGATTCGATAATAGAAATAAGTGGTAGTGCAGTCTACCCTGCTTGATCGCCTAAAGGAGGGACAGCAGTCGGACCCCTCCCCCCCATAAGATTCGTGAACTGTTACCACTGGGACAGACTGACGAACCACCAATGCACGCCGATGGCTCTATCCAATTCAGGGGCCGTTGGTGTGTTCCAGATAACGGTAAATTAAGGACATCCTTACTGAGACACCACTGAAAACCCTGGCTCGAGATGAGAAGAAGCTGAGGAACAGATCGATCCCCTACGACAACGTTACAATGGGGGAAACCATGATGGAGCATTTTCCCTAGTTATTTGATTCTTAAGTTGTGTTAAGTTTCAGGGACGAAACTTCCTTTTTGGTGGGAGAGATGTAAGAACTTGAATTTTGAAAATAAATAAATTAATGAAAATGATTGAAGTCCAGTTGAATTGGGATCATGAAACGCACGAATAGCTCAGTGCCCCTTTTCTGCAGTGTAAATTGCACAGAAATAGGGCCAGAAATATCACCTTTCAATCCGAGCCTGATCTCGAAGATCCGAGACCACGAGTGCGACCGTCACGACGAAACTGAGTAAAACCATATTAAACTTGTTCAGATCTGACGGTCGGATCTTCAGAAATCGGCGTTGAAGCGGCGGGACCCGCGACTTAAGTCGCAGGTACAATGAACAGTAAACCCTATTTTCGAGTCCCCTTCGCGCCAACGTTGGCCAATCTACTATCTGGACTCCTAATATAGTAGTTCGAGTAGTCAATTCTAGCTATTTTCGATGTTCTGAACGCAATGGCGCAGTCAAAAATTCTGTTTGACGACTCTGGAATCTCGAAAAGCGCGAAAACTATATTTTGACACAGTTATTATGGACCGGATTTTATCCGGGCAGTTTCGCGAAAATTAGAGATCGCTACCTGATAGGTCTCGTCCGAGCCGGACGGTCATGGCGCAGTCCATTTTCCGTTTCGACAACCGGATCGCCTCGAAAAGCGTAAATACAGCGAAAAATGCGACCTTTTTGCATAATAACCCCTATAAAACATGCCTCGGAAAGCGTGCCACTGCATAGAGAGGGACCTAAGTGCAAGATGGTTTGCTACTGTGAAGGACCAAGGTTGAAATACCTAAGCTTGAAGGGCTAAAACGCAAAGTGGCAAATCCTATATAACCATGCATACCCGAGCTAGGGTTTTCCAAAACCCTCGTAGCCTCAGCCCTTAGCCGCCGCTCTAACAGACCCTCTCCTCTGCCGCTCTCATCGGACCCAGCCGCACCGGCCTCCGCCTCCTCCACCGCGCCGGAAAAGGAGGATCAAGCCATTATCTTGATCTCGGGTCTGAGTGGAGGTGATTTCTTGGAGAGGGCCTGAGCGATCCAGACTTGAACCTGTGGACTCCTCTGGGTGGCCGCGTCCAAGCTGAGGTGACTCTGGTCTCAGCCGCCGCCACGGCGCCGCCGCGCACCACCCTTCCTTCTTCCATCCTTCCGGTGAGGTAAGACCTTGGGAATTTCTTCTTCGTTTTGGCTTTTGGGCCCGACTACGGTGTTCCTGACGATGAGACTACTACCCAAGTGCAGGCCCAGCCGGCGCCGTCATCCCGATCTCCGGCGAGGGACCCTTATTGCAGGATTATTGATTCTGGACCGATCACGGGCGTGGGCTCCATCCTGCCGTCAAGATCGAGATCAACGCCGTTGGCCCGACTCCTCTCGGTGACTGCAGCATCCCCACGAAGCCGGATGAGGATCGGTTGAGGATCGGGCCCAAACGAAGTTTGCCCTAGAAACCGGGTTGTTGGCACCTTCGCCGATCGTCGCCGTCCGGCGCCGCCGCCACCTTTTTGCGTCGGCCAACACTGCACCAAGCCTCCGGACAGCGAGGGGAAGCTTCTTGTCCATCTTGCTCCGGCCCGAACCACCGCGCCGGAATTCCGCCATTAACGGCTGTTGAAGCTTCTCCGACCTCGCCGGCGCCGCCTTGCCGTCGCTCCCAGACGCCGGAAAACCGACCAGGTGAGCTCCTCTGATCCTTGGGAGTCCCTCCGTGGCCTTGCATGTCCCTCTTAACGTGGGGTTTTCTGGTTCAGGGTTGCACCCGATTGTGCACTCGGGCTCCCCTCCGGCCAACTCCGGCGATCCCGGACCCCGGCGACAACCCAGGTAAGATCCAATCAACCCATTTGGGATCCCCCCCATCTTGGTTTTGGCCTAGGGTACTCCTGTAACCGAGGTTCCAACTTGCACCCGAATTGTAGGTTTCGGGCTCACCCCCGGCCGTCGCCGCCTCGGCCGCCGCCGGCCGACCCAGCTTGGACCCGAGACCTCCTGGGACCATCAGCTATCTGGTGCTCACCTTTGTAGGAGCTGGCAGCGAGTTTTTCCAAGAAAGCCTGAACCCGAGATCTTGTTGGAGCACTACCTTGCTCCGGCCATCTTTCGGCCGGCCTCCGGCACGCGCAAGGGTGAGCACACCACTTCTCTGTCCCTGCTAGTATCATGCTCTAGCTAACTTGCTGTAAGATCAATTAATAATCAAGTTTTATGAAAGTAGCAAAATGGGACACTAGTAGATCTTGGGCCAACTTTGAAATGGGCCCGTGCCAGCCCAACCTTGTGAGCACGGGATCCGTCTCGACATAACGGACGCGCTGGAACTTACGGCGTCTTCGTCGGATCCCCGGATTGTAAGAACGAGCCGAAATAGTCAAATAAACTAAGATTACTATGCAAATGTTGATACTTTATGGACCCACTTGTAAATTTGCCACCCTGGCTGACCTCAGACAGTAGTTACGCACCACCTGGCCATTTTGTTAGGGTTCCGATGGTCCCCATTGACCAGGAATCAGATATCGATCGACGAATTGACCGATTTAAACCGTTTAAGCCTTCTGTTAGTGTGGCGTCGTCGGGAAGGATTTGTGTGAGTCTATTACTGACCAGATCTCATTATTCAGGGCCCAGTTGCTCAGCACCAGCCTCCCAGTAGCTGTGCGGGAGTTCGTGGATCTGCCTTCATCCAGGTGGGTTAGCTTCGGCCCGGGCTAGCTTTTTGGCCCTCTGGTTGCTTTAGTCCAGTTGGACCCCTGTTTTTGACTTCCCTGCTGATTATATGACCTATCTTGACATATCACGATGTCACTGTTTGACATTGACCTGATTAGACCTGTGATTGAGATTTCTTGTCACGATCAGCTGATTAACATATACATACTCCCTGATTATTCCTGACTGATCCTGATTGATTGAGATATAGATTTGCATGATTAGATGATACCTGTTGATTCCTGTCATTGAGATATTTCTTGATATACGTCGATATGCATGATTGATTGATCCTGATTGATAGACACTACTCGATATGCATGATTGATTGATCCTGATTGATAGACACTACTCGATATGCATGATTGATTGATCCTGATTGATAGACACTACTCGATATGCATGATTGATTGATCCTGATTGATAGACACTACTCGATATGCATGATTGATTGATCCTGATTGATAGACACTACTCGATATGCATGATTGATTGATCCTGATTGATAGACACTACTCGATATGCATGATTGATTTATCCTGATTGATAGACACTACTCGATATACATGATTGATTCATTCCGATGGATAGATATAGACAGATGATTCTGTAGAGTACCGGGATTTCGGATGGCACACCGACCTCGCAAGATGGCGTGGTGCGGAGAAATCGCCTTGGGCGTGTTCCATATTTGTTTACAGTTGAGTTCGGGTTGATTCGGATCAACGCGGAAGCCCCAGCTTGAATCGGAGTTTTCCGGGCTTGTCCGCCGTTAGAGGACTGGTTTCGGGGAACCCTCGACATCGTAGTGGAGTTCAGGAAATTGGAAAATGCTTGGAACAGGTATATTTTATCTTTACAGCAGAGTTCGGGAGGTTCCGGACTGACGCGGAGGACCCGAGGGCGAAAAGTGAGTTGGAACTGGCGATTTTGGAGCCGGTTTTTGGATTGAGCACACCGTCTCCACAATTGAGCTTTTGAGGGGGAAAAGCTGTGGACGTGTGTATTTTCAGATTATAGCGGAGTTCGGGAGGTCTCAGGCCGGTGCGGAGACCCCGAAGGCAAAAAGTGACTTGGGTTGGCTTATTTGGATTAATTAAATTATTTATTTAATTAGTGGCTTTGGTGGATTTGGTCTGTGATGCATTTGATTGAAAGAAAAGAAAAGAAAAATTAATTAATTAAAGAAAGGAAGGTATTTGAAAGAGAGTGTGTTGGTGTATGGATGGAATTAGGTGTTGGTGTTGGTGTTGGAGTGTGTCTTGGCTTTCTTTTTGCTCCATGCACCATGCACCATGCACCAAGCACCTCAAATTAGCCACTTTAATTAGTGAATGCCATGTCATCGTCTTCTCCAAATGTGAAACAGAGGAAAAATTATGTAACAGAGGAATTGGAAATTAGGGAAGAAGGAGAAGAAGAAGATGAATTAAAGGAAAGTAAAAGAGGGTTTTGATCGTCTCGACGGCGCGGATCTATTGCTAGTAGCCGCGTGGAGCCGAGCGGAGCACGCGCGCGCCGAGCCTCATGAAGGCATTTTGCAAATTTTTAGAGAGAGAGAGAGAGAGCTTGAATTGAGCTTGGAAATGGTGTTGAAGGTGTGTGTGAGTGTGTGTGTGGCTTGGTTGATGGTTTTGAGTGGGTTTTGGTGTTGGCGATGGTGGTGGTGGTCTTGGTCATGCTGTCCGGGGTGGTGAGTGGCGCGCTTGGGCGCCGCGCAGCTCGGGCGTGGGCGCCGCGCAGCATGCGGGCGCGCGCAGGCGGGTGCGCACGCACGTCGCGTGGCAGGCGCATGGGCGCCGCACAGCAGCGGCTTGGGCGCCGCGCGTGCGGGGAGCTTGAGCGCGCACTGGCATTTTTGGCTTGGCATTCCGAAGTGGGCCTTTGTGTACCGGTACCACATGGGGTGTACCGGTACCACATGTAGTGTACCGGTACCCCCATTGTGCAGGATGTTTTTTTGAGGATTTTAAGCTTGGGCACTTTGGTAATTTCACATTCCATCACATGTTGACCGGATTGACCCCCCTCCCTTCTATATATATGGGCACCATCTCCTCCTCCTCTACTCAGCAGAAATCAAAGAAAAGAAAAGAGATAAATGAAATGAGAGGAAAGTAAGGAAAAAGAAAGAGAAGGAGAGTTAGAGGGTGGGAGAGGTTGCAGAGTGTGCTGTGGTCTGTTGCTTGGAAGCGAACGGAGCCGCGCGCGCGTCGACTGTACATGAGTTTCGTCGCGCGGAACCATGTCGTGCGTGCATGCGTGCGTATGGGTGTGCGCGTGCTGTGAGTTGACAGCGAGGAGCCGGAGCGTGCTGGATTTTTTTTGCGGACTCGAGAGGAATGATCGAGCTTCCGGGGGCTTTTCCCGAGGACCGCGGCAGCGCGAGCGCGTACGGCGCGATTTTTGGGCGTTCCGACAGTTTCTGACAGTGAGCGGTGCGGCGCTTCACCGACTTCAGCGTTTGCCTGGGGAAAGCGTTCCAGGTGGGTTGGAAGTCTTCCAACTTTATTAAATGTCCCCTAATGCTTCTGCATGAATATCCTGTATGTCTAGCATGTATTTTTATTATAATGAAAAATCTGATAGTTGCCTGGAATATTGTATAATGCTAACTTGTACCCCTAATTATTTTTAGTAGGTTCCTATTATCATTGGACACTAGCCTGTATATTTAGTTGGCATTCGGACTGCATCTGAACCGTCTTAAAAATCACCGAACTTGTTTTAATGGAAATTTGACCTTAAAAATATCCTTTTAAATTATTAGATTGCCCAGAAGGGTCGGACGGGTTCAGAGTGCATGTGCCCTTGTGCCTGGTGGCCGAGTGGAATTTTACTTGACTCCGTGGAGAGTTTCTAGTGTCTTGGGGGTTTCATGGGCTTTATCAGATTGAATCGTGGAGGGTTCTATTGGTTCCGTGAGATGCCGCCCAGTGAGAGGCGATGCCGCCTAGTGAGGGGCGATGCCGCCCAATGAGGGGCGATGCCGCCCAGTGAGAGGCGATGCCGCCCAGTGAGTGGCGATGGTTTGGCCTGTTGAGGCGGTTCCGTGAGATGCCGCCCAGTGAGAGGCGATGCCGCCCAGTGAGTGGCGAAGGTTTGGCCTGTGAGGTGGTTTTCACACGAGGGTTCTATTAGTTCCGTGATATGCCACCAGTGAGTGGCGATGCCGCTCAGTGAGTGGCGAAGGTTTGATGGTTCTATTCGTTCGATTAGCATTCTCTTTGAGTATGATATTTGTGGCATATTAACTGTAGTTTTTTTCAGCTTTCGTATTATCTATCTGCATACCTATTGTTTTGCGCAGCGGTAGACTTAGTGGGCATACCGTGGATATTGGTGACGGTACCCACTGGGAACTACCTTCTGTAGTAGTTCTCACACCCGCTGTGGTGACAGGTTTCCTGAGGTTGCTGTTCCGGCTTGGTTCTCGCGGAAACAGCTGATTGAGGTGAGGACGTGGCTGTGTAGCTCCTTACCCATTTTATTTGAGAGTCAGAGGTAGAGGTACCTTGTATCTTTTATGATTCCACTTTTGTACTGGACAGTCAGAGTGATTTGTGAGGATAGTTTTATTTTTCATAGCTGAGATACTATGCATTTGAGGATTTATTTATATTCAGATGTTCAGTGTTTGATTCTGTAGCTATTAGTTTTATTTCAGCTCTGATACATGTTTAGCTATAGATCTCTTGCAGGGTAGACGCTTCATCTGTGCGGCAGTTTCCGTACAGATGGCGGATCTGTTGGCGAGCCCGGGTCGCAGTTTCGACCCCGGGGCGTGACAGATTTAGGTGGTATCAGAGCCTAGGAATATAGGTCGTTGAGGACTTAGAGACCCTAGGCTATTGGTTGGACAGTAGGATGACTGTCGTGAGAGACGTGACTTTAGCGAGAGTCCTGATTGAGTTTGTACCTCCCCCAGAGGATTGGGGCGAGTGACCTTACATGTTAATTCTCTAAAGTGGTTATGTTGGCTGCAGACAACATAATGCTTTAGAATGGGTAACATGTTTTGGACTTTCGCTTGATTGGGTCGTGAGAGTTTTGGTCTTAATGTTTGTTCTGCTGCAGTGGTTTTGATGCTTCCGAGACGCTGTGCGGGGGCGAGGGCGTGTTCGACCTTGGATGAGAAGCCCGATCAGTGGGAGGCTGAATGAATAGAGCAGAGCGAGGTCTGTGAGTTCTGTGAGTTACGAGCCCAAGTAGCCCAGACGTTTGAGGCGATGCGGCGCCAGGAAGAGAACATGGAGCGCGTGATGCGCATGCTTGAGCAGCGAGCATCTCCCGGGGTATCGCCAGTAGTACCCCCGGCCGCGACATCGTCGACTTCGACCCAGATCGCACCGTGAGTAGTGCAGGAGTAGCGAGAGTTTGCTGATCGGTTGTTGTACTTCATCCAGTTCCATCCCCTGCAGTTTTCAGGGCAGAGTTTGGAGCTTTGGGAGGCCGAGAACTGGATTGCTGCTGTGGAAAAGTATCAGGTGCACCTGGTTGCGCACTTTGGATAGGGATGCCGAGGGTTGGTGGCGTCGAGTTCGCCCTGTTGGACCACCGGCAGCGCAGTTGATGACCTGGAGCGAGTTTCTGCGATTGTTGAGCAGTGTACTCTATGTTGCCCAGGATGGGGCCCAGAAGGTTGAACTGTTTGAGAAGGGACTGCATCGGGATGTCTATCACTTGGTGTATTCTCGGCGAGTGCCGACTTCAGATGCAGCCATCGTGCATACTCGATGGATTGACTGAGGATCTGTGATCATCGTCCAAGAGGGACGAAGAGTGAGGGATCAACTTCGGGGAGAGACGTCCGGCATCGTTTGATTTTGGGACAGCCGAGTGGATCGAAGTTGCCATGATTCCAGTTTAGGGTCTTAGGTCTCAGAGGAGACGGAGACCAGGAGGTTCTCGACAGTTGAGACACCAGCGGCAGTATTGGTATGATTGTGCCTTTTGCGGTGGGCCGCATTCATCGCCATAGAGTGATCTCAGAAAGAGCGATGCTTGTTATGTGGATAGCCAGGATATTTTCAAGCAGAGTGTCCCTGAGTGGTGCTCGAGGATTTGCCGCTTGCGACGACACCCCTCTACCCCTTCAGGATATAGAGGTTCGTCCGACTTACCGGTAGGCCGATAAAGTCGTGACGCCGAGACAGATAGAGCAATGGCCACCAGCATCTTGTGGATGAAATTATGCAAAAGGTGTGGATTCCTCACGGTCGCCGAAGTTAGAGCATGTTGATGCCGACGCCGCTTGGGTGTGTTTTAGTAGAGCATGGGTAGCATCGTGTAGACCGGAGATGGGATTGTTGGCTTATGCACGTGAGGATCAGGCTCCAGATCACGTATAGCACATGGATAAGTGTTGCCAGTCCCTCCCAGTGCAGTAGGACCTTGGATTTCATCCTAGAGTGTTAGTCCTACATCAGCTCCAAGATGATGTTATGGGGTTGGATAGGGATTGGATATCCCAACGTTATACTATCAAGGATTGTCGAGAAAAGGACAATGACTCTCCGTGGACCTGGCCAGGAGGAGTGTGTTTAGTGAGGATGCTAGAGCACGGCAGAGGTTGAGTCGTGGTTGTATCACTTGTTAGCGACTATTGAGGAGGTGCCTACGGCGGCACCGAGACTAAGAATTATCTTTTATTGCCGAGTGATCTCGAGTGAGAGTTTACCAGATTTGATTTCGAAGCCGCCGTTTGGTGAGATTGAGATCGAAATAGTGATCGACGTGGTTTGGAAACCGCGCCGACTTTGGCAGCATCTCTTGGAGTGTTACCCGTGAGACATAGAGAGAGAGCCGATAGAACAGTTGCGGGATTTGATGGATTGGGTGGTCTGTGTGACCCAGTACCACGTCGTGGGGATACGACAGTGAGGATCTGAGGGATTGATACTTGAGTTGTTGCCTTACCATTGGTACACGGCAGTGTCGCCACGTTGTGAGTGCACAATGGTGAGGGTTCTATAACAATTTGAGAACAGACAGGTTTGGATTGAATTTCGGCGGATGCCTTTTCTGAGATTGGTAGCACTATGAAACCTTACAGCCGAGGGCTGTGCCCTGATGGTGTTCAGGAATTGATAAGGGCATTTTGAGCTTGCAGCAAGGTCAAGCGGATTGACTAAGGCCCTGCAGCCTTATTGGATTTGAGGAATTGAGTATTCCAGCGGTACTTGGATCGGGTTGTTGTGCCGGCGTGAGTTCGAGCTCTACACCGAGTTGTGGTACCAGTTGTTGAGTTTGATTTTTTTTTTTATTGGGCCGTTGGATTTGACTATATTTGGATCGGGTTCCAAGGTGACGTAGAGCTTGAGGATAGCGCTGCAACTTCTAAGAGAGAGAAGTTGTATGCCATGTGGTGAGGGTTGCATTTGGACTTCAGGAAATTTTGTGGTTAGGCCATGTGATGACAGCTACAAGAGTGTCAGAGGACCCAACGAAGAGTGATACCTTTGGGTTGGGCCTAAACCTATGTTAATGACAAAGGTTAGAAGCTCTTGGAATATGCAAGGTCAGTGTAGCTTGGAAGACATATAGCTGAGGAGGATGCCAGCTTTGATGTAGATGTTGCCGGCGATAGAGAGAGAATTGAGTTATTCGTGGATCCTCGAACCTGAAGTACTTGGAAACTCAGAAAGTTTGTTTTGAGGTAACGCCGGGGGATAGAATTTTCAAGGGTGTATGATTGCATTATTCCGGCAAGGGCTTTATAGTCAGTTACGCCTTGTTTAGGCGAGCAGTGCAAACTTGGAATTGAGAGTTGAAAATTTGGGAGAATGTTCCCGATGTTGAATTTCTTCCCTGTGGGGGGATTGTGAGAGTGTAATCGTAGAATTTTGAGCATGTGGTTGCTAAGGAGCAACGTAGGAGTTATGCCAATAGAGGCCGGGAGTTGGTATTGGAGACCCTAATTTTTGGAAGCCACTAATCGCGGGGATTTGTATAGATTTGAGTTTACGCGGAAGTTGGCCTGCGGGTAATTATCTGGCTAAAGGATGTGTGTTTGATCCTTGGCATGTTTTGGACTTCACTCCGTTAGAGATGGATGAGGATTTGTGACATCTGGAGTGGCCGATGCAATTCCTACTTGTGAGGCAAAAGAATTTGTTTAATCGAGATATACCTTGGGGTGAAGGTTAAGTGGAGTCATCGTGATGAGTGAGAGCGACCACTTGAGAGCCTGAGGATGAGTTGAGTGTTTTCTATTCCTATTTGATCGAGACATTCTCCTGAGATTTGGATTTATTTTGGGTTTCGAGGACGAAACCTTTTTAAGGAGGGGAGAGTGTAGAGTACCGGGATTTCGGATGGCACACCGACCTCGCAAGATGGCGTGGTGCGGAGAAATCGCCTTGGGCGTGTTCCATATTTGTTTACAGTTGAGTTCGGGTTGATTCGGATCAACGCGGAAGCCCCAGCTTGAATCGGAGTTTTCCGGGCTTGTCCGCCGTTAGAGGACTGGTTTCGGGGAACCCTCGACATCGTAGTGGAGTTCAGGAAATTGGAAAATGCTTGGAACAGGTATATTTTATCTTTACAGCGGAGTTCGGGAGGTTCCGGACTGACGCGGAGGACCCGAGGGCGAAAAGTGAGTTGGAACTGGCGATTTTGGAGCCGGTTTTTGGATTGAGCACACCGTCTCCACAATTGAGCTTTTGAGGGGGAAAAGCTGTGGACGTGTGTATTTTCAGATTATAGCGGAGTTCGGGAGGTCTCAGGCCGGTGCGGAGACCCCGAAGGCAAAAAGTGACTTGGGTTGGCTTATTTGGATTAATTAAATTATTTATTTAATTAGTGGCTTTGGTGGATTTGGTCTGTGATGCATTTGATTGAAAGAAAAGAAAAAAAAAATTAATTAATTAAAGAAAGGAAGGTATTTGAAAGAGAGTGTGTTGGTGTATGGATGGAATTAGGTGTTGGTGTTGGTGTTGGAGTGTGTCTTGGCTTTCTTTTTGCTCCATGCACCATGCACCATGCACCAAGCACCTCAAATTAGCCACTTTAATTAGTGAATGCCATGTCATCGTCTTCTCCAAATGTGAAACAGAGGAAAAATTATGTAACAGAGGAATTGGAAATTAGGGAAGAAGGAGAAGAAGAAGATGAATTAAAGGAAAGTAAAAGAGGGTTTTGATCGTCTCGACGGCGCGGATCTATTGCTAGTAGCCGCGTGGAGCCGAGCGGAGCACGCGCGCGCCGAGCCTCATGAAGGCATTTTGCAAATTTTTAGAGAGAGAGAGAGAGAGAGCTTGAATTGAGCTTGGAAATGGTGTTGAAGGTGTGTGTGAGTGTGTGTGTGGCTTGGTTGATGGTTTTGAGTGGGTTTTGGTGTTGGCAATGGTGGTGGTGGTCTTGGTCATGCTGTCCGGGGTGGTGAGTGGCGCGCTTGGGCGCCGCGCAGCTCGGGCGTGGGCGCCGCGCAGCATGCGGGCGCGCGCAGGCGGGTGCGCACGCACGTCGCGTGGCAGGCGCATGGGCGCCGCACAGCAGCGGCTTGGGCGCCGCGCGTGCGGGGAGCTTGAGCGCGCACTGGCATTTTTGGCTTGGCATTCCGAAGTGGGCCTTTGTGTACCGGTACCACATGGGGTGTACCGGTACCCCCATTGTGCAGGATGTTTTTTTGAGGATTTTAAGCTTGGGCACTTTAGTAATTTCACATTCCATCACATGTTGACCGGATTGACCCCCCTCCCTTCTATATATATGGGCACCATCTCCTCCTCCTCTACTCAGCAGAAATCAAAGAAAAGAAAAGAGATAAATGAAATGAGAGGAAAGTAAGGAAAAAGAAAGAGAAGGAGAGTTAGAGGGTGGGAGAGGTTGCAGAGTGTGCTGTGGTCTGTTGCTTGGAAGCGAACGGAGCCGCGCGCGCGTCGACTGTACATGAGTTTCGTCGCGCGGAACCATGTCGTGCGTGCATGCGTGCGTATGGGTGTGCGCGTGCTGTGAGTTGACAGCGAGGAGCCGGAGCGTGCTGGATTTTTTTTGCGGACTCGAGAGGAATGATCGAGCTTCCGGGGGCTTTTCCCGAGGACCGCGGCAGCGCGAGCGCGTACGGCGCGATTTTTGGGCGTTCCGACAGTTTCTGACAGTGAGCGGTGCGGCGCTTCACCGACTTCAGCGTTTGCCTGGGGAAAGCGTTCCAGGTGGGTTGGAAGTCTTCCAACTTTATTAAATGTCCCCTAATGCTTCTGCATGAATATCCTGTATGTCTAGCATGTATTTTTATTATAATGAAAAATCTGATAGTTGCCTGGAATATTGTATAATGCTAACTTGTACCCCTAATTATTTTTAGTAGGTTCCTATTATCATTGGACACTAGCCTGTATATTTAGTTGGCATTCGGACTGCATCTGAACCGTCTTAAAAATCACCGAACTTGTTTTAATGGAAATTTGACCTTAAAAATATCCTTTTAAATTATTAGATTGCCCAGAAGGGTCGGACGGGTTCAGAGTGCATGTGCCCTTGTGCCTGGTGGCCGAGTGGAATTTTACTTGACTCCGTGGAGAGTTTCTAGTGTCTTGGGGGTTTCATGGGCTTTATCAGATTGAGTCGTGGAGGGTTCTATTGGTTCCGTGAGATGCCGCCCAGTGAGAGGCGATGCCGCCTAGTGAGGGGCGATGCCGCCCAATGAGGGGCGATGCCGCCCAGTGAGAGGCGATGCCGCCCAGTGAGTGGCGATGGTTTGGCCTGTTGAGGCGGTTCCGTGAGATGCCGCCCAGTGAGAGGCGATGCCGCCCAGTGAGTGGCGATGCCGCCCAGTGAGTGGCGAAGGTTTGGCCTGTGAGGTGGTTTTCACACGAGGGTTCTATTAGTTCCGTGATATGCCACCAGTGAGTGGCGATGCCGCTCAGTGAGTGGCGAAGGTTTGATGGTTCTATTCGTTCGATTAGCATTCTCTTTGAGTATGATATTTGTGGCATATTAACTGTAGTTTTTTTCAGCTTTCGTATTATCTATCTGCATACCTATTGTTTTGCGCAGCGGTAGACTTAGTGGGCATACCGTGGATATTGGTGACGGTACCCACTGGGAACTACCTTCTGTAGTAGTTCTCACACCCGCTGTGGTGACAGGTTTCCTGAGGTTGCTGTTCCGGCTTGGTTCTCGCGGAGACAGCTGATTGAGGTGAGGACGTGGCTGTGTAGCTCCTTACCCATTTTATTTGAGAGTCAGAGGTAGAGGTACCTTGTATCTTTTATGATTCCACTTTTGTACTGGACAGTCAGAGTGATTTGTGAGGATAGTTTTATTTTTCATAGCTGAGATACTATGCATTTGAGGATTTATTTATATTCAGATGTTCAGTGTTTGATTCTGTAGCTATTAGTTTTATTTCAGCTCTGATACATGTTTAGCTATAGATCTCTTGCAGGGTAGACGCTTCATCTGTGCGGCAGTTTCCGTAAAGATGGCGGATCTGTTGGCGAGCCCGGGTCGCAGTTTCGACCCCGGGGCGTGACAGATTCCCTGTTGGGATTTCGGCGTGTGCCGACTACTCGGTCACTAGACCGTGAGATTGATCATTGTGACTTGCCATGCACTGCTGTACTTCACGAACATTGCCAGGGTCGCTCCCCGTGGCTATTGTTCTTTACCGGTAAAGTGGTCTGGAGGAAGGACCCGTGAGCCCCAGATAGCACATATGGGTGCGGGGTTATGTCAGTGGGATAGGTGCAGAGAGTGGTATGAGCCTGAGGTCCCCGTGACCAATAATGGCATTGGTTGGGTGCTTGATATTCTTGTGATTGATGCATAGATTATATACTCCCATGTTCTAGCATGCTTTTCAGTACCTATTCCTGTTCTGTTATATTGGATTGGTTCTGGTATTTTCCGTACCTGTATATGTACTGTCACTTGATTATGCTTCATGCCAGTTCATTTCATATGCCAGCTTATGATTGATTACTTGCCTAGTTAGTTTATCTGTGGATTTTGATTATGAGTGGACGTTTATGTTTTCCAGCATGTATGATCTACAGTTTTATGATTGATTCCAGTATACTTACCTGCAGTTCTTATTCTGATTACTAGTAGACCTCTATGCTTTCCAGCTTTTCCTGTTGACTCTTACTATCCGCAGATTTTAGTACCCAGTAGGTACGATTAGCTGAAGCTCGGCTCGTCGTGCCCACTGGGATGCACTCCGGTGTATCTCACACCCTCGGGTGACTGTTGTAGGTCCGTCGGGTGGTGAGATGTCGGGACGATCCAGTGAGCCGATTACGATAGAGCTGTCCCCATGAGCATTATATATCGACGACTTCGGCAGACATTTACTTTCCGCATTTCATTCCAGTTTATCGTGAGTTAGACATTTAAAATACTGATGTAATTACCGATTGTGAATTATTCCTGCTGACTAGATTAGTAGTTGTACTGAGATATCTGTCGCTGATTACTAGCCTAGCCGTGCATATATAGGGGAGTCCCTGTTCGCGGAATAGAGAGTTCCCTATATGTGTGGCGGTCTGTTACGCCTGTTTTGCAAACTCTGATTTAATCAAAAAAAAAATTTCAGACCTAATTTTTAAACTCGGGGCGTGACACAGCCGTTGAATGAAAAGATATGCGGTTGGGATTATAGTGGTCTCCTAAGATTTTTACTATTCAACCAACCACCTAGTAAACCCTAGGGGCTCACTATAATTCCAACCGCATATTTTTTCATCTAACGACTAAAAACTTGATAGCACTAATGGCTTGGTGCTATCGATAGTATTCTAGTATAATTCTATATATATTTGTTAGCAACAGAAAAATTAAAAATAAAAATTTGGAAGTAATTATTTTTTGGCTGGAAATTATTTCGAAAGAATTACCAACCATCACATTTGGCAGAGTGCCTTGTAAGTTAACCAATCATGATAACAATAATAAAAAAATATATAAAGTTGGTGATTGGAAAAAAAAAAAAAATGAGAGAGCAAAATAAGGCCTTAATCAAGCTATAAAATGAGATTGCAACCATATTAAGAAATGTAATGATTATAACAAGGGATAATTACCATAAAAAAAAAATATAAAGTTGGTGATTGGAAAAAAAAAAAGAGGCTAAATTACAGAAAATCCTCCTCTAATATTCCGCTTTTCCACTTTACCTCCCTGTCTTTTAAAAGTCGACAACCTGCCCCCTCGTAATTACCGAAATATGCATTTACCCCCCTGCCAGATATGAAAGTCCATCCATGAGCCTCTAATGAGCCAATTGCTTGTAACAAATTGATAAGAAACCAATTCATATTAGAGGGTTCTCCAAAATTGCCGCCCCGCTGCACCATTTGACTAGGAAAGGCGAGAAATTCATCTGGTCTCCCGAGTGCCAAGTTAGTTTCGATGAACTAAAGCGTCGACTAACTGCGACACCAGTCCTGACTCTACCAATTTCGGGCGAAAATTTTGTTGTCTATTGCGATGGTTTGCGGATTGGTCTAGGGTGTGTCTTGATGCAGCAGGACAAGATTATCGCTTATGCATCGCGACAGTTGAAACCTTATGAGAAGAACTACCCCATACACGATCTGGAGCTTGCAGCGGTGATTTTTGCTCTCAAGCTGTGGAGGCATTATCTCTATGGCGTTCACTGCGAAGTCTTTACTGATCATCAGAGTCTTAAGTATCTCTTTACCCAGAAAGAGTTGAACTTAAGGCAAAGGAGATGGCTCGAGCTTCTGAAGGACTACAACCTAACCATTCAGTACTACCCTGGTCGGGCGAATGTGGTAGCTGATGCGCCGAGCCAGAAACATGTTATGGCCGAGCTCAAGATGATCATCGAGTAGGATCGTTTGGTGGAGGAGTTCCAGAGGCTAGATCTTGAGGTTGTCCAAGCAGGATCGATTGCTCGACTTTTAGTGTTGGTGGTGCAACCTACTTTATTGGATCGCATAAAGGATGGACAGCAGTCGTGTAGTATGCCGTTTTTTTAGATTGAGCCTACCGACTCTTCTGATGAGCTTTTTGGGTGAGAAAAGCCGCGAGCATGTGTATTTTCAGTTTACAGCGGAGCTCGGGAGGTTACGGGCTGCGGCGGAAAGCCCGAGGTCGAAAAGTGAGTTAGCGGGGCACTTTTGGATTATTTTATTATTTTTTTTTTTTATGAAAGGAGTTTTTTTTTTGAGACTTGGTTCTTTTGTGTGTAGCTGTGAGGGAGCCTTGGCTGAAGGTTGGAGGGGGTTTTATTTTAGCGGATGGTGAGTACGTAACTTAATTAAAATCCCTTAACTTCTTTTTCTTTTGCTTATTTAAGTTGCTCCTCACCCTCCTTGCCTTGTCACCTTTTCTCTTCTCCAAGAAGCAAGCTGGTAGCCTCCTCTTTGTCTTGGTGAGAAGCAGAGAAGAAGGGAAGAAGAGGGGAAAAAGGGCTGAGGCTTTAAAGGAGGCCTCTTGGAGTGAACCGCCTGTGGGATTGCCGGGGAGCGCCGAGCGAGGTGCGCGCGACGGCAACAACGAGGTTGGGGTTCATTTTCGCTTTATTTATTTTCTCGGGTTTTTTCTGAGTTCTCTTCTTCTTTTTTCTTTTCTTTCCCCGTTGTTGCGGCAGTGCGGACTTGTTGTCCGGGGTGGCAGATGCTGCACGAGCCGCGCGCACGCGATTTTTTGGCGCGCGTGGCTGGGAGGGCTGCCGCTGCGCGAGTGCGCAGCATGCGCCCTGCTGCCAATTTTGAGCAGCAGGGCGCCGGACTGCTCGGGAGCCGCGGCATGGGGCCGCGCGGCCCTGCAGGCCGCGCGCTTGGCGCGCGGCACTGCAGGGGTGCCGCGCGGGCGGCCCCTGTGCCGCGCGGCACTGCAGGCCGCGCGCTTGGCGCGCGGCACTGCAGGGGTGCCGCCCGGCACTGCAGGGGTGCCGCGCGGGCGGCCCCTGTGCCGCGCGGCACTGCAGGCCGCGCGCGTGGCGCGCGGCACTGCAGGCCGCGCGCGTGGCGCGCGGCACTTCAGGGGTGCCGCGCGGCACTGCAGGCCGCGCGCGTGGCGCGCGGCACTTCAGGGATGCCGCGCGGCACTGCAGGCCGCGCGCTTTGCGCGCGGCACTGCAGGAGGCCGCGCGGGCGGCCCATGGGGCCGCGCGGCCTTGCAGGCCGCGCGCCGGGCGCGCGGCCCTGCGGAGGTGCCGCGCGGGCGGCCCATAGGGCCGCGCGGCCTTGCAGGCCGTGCGCTGGGCGCGCGGCACTGCAGGGCGCCGCGCGGGCAACCCTTGGGCCGCGCGGCACTGCCGGCCGCGCGGCTGGCCGCCGCCGCGCGGGGCCGGGTTCTTTGGGCTGTTCGGCCGTGGGCCGCTCTGTGCCGTCGTCTTCGGCTTGACGGTGCGCCGCGGCGGGTGCGCGATGGGCTTTCCGCGCAACGCCCGGCGTTTCTTCGTCGGCGGTTGGGTTTGCACCGCCGTTTTGAGCGCGGTTTTGGGCCGCGGGTTTTTCTGACCCCTGTTTTCACCGTTTCTGCAGTGGTGGCTTAGCGCTAGCTTTCTACGTGACCGGTGGTGCACGTTTTGCCGCGAGGAGCTGCAGGATCGCTTCGGGACCTTCATTTGGCGCGCGATTTTGCGGGTTGAGCACAGGTGGGTTGTTTTATTTAAAAATCACGGATTGCTCTACATTGCTTCGAAATCCAAAGGTATCGTGTTCCTTTTCATTATTACTCTTATCTGGTAACTGCCAGAATATTGTTCTAAATCGTGGGAAACCCCTTGTGAGTATTGATCTCGTGCCGGGGGCCGAGAAAGGGGGATTCCTGGATTTTCTAGCTATACTCCAGAGTCTCAGGATGTTAGTAGCATTACCAGATTTAGTCGAGGGTTGGTTTTCCGACTTGATTGTGAGTAGAGTCATTCGAGTTTTCCGATCTACTTGATCGAGGATTATAGCCTGCAGATGCCGCTTGCTGAGATAGATGTGACATGATCCTTACCCGGTGGGGTCGCGCCCCTCGGGTCACGCTCCGGACGCGTTGAGATGTTGATACCCCTGGCCGTGCTACCAGGTGGGTACTCGCCCCTGGCCGAGCTACCAGGCGGCTACTTGAGAGAGATTGAGACAGTCGGACAGGACGCCCCACGTAAATCCCGTCCTCAAGTGGATGTGTGGTGGTGGGCAGGTGCGCTCCTAGTCGATAGGCGCAGGCTCGACTGGCCCCTCTGGGGCAGTCATAGAGATTTGGTGACACGAGCGGGTGGTTGTGGCATATGTTCTTAGATGTTTTTCCTTCGAGCATAGTATTGAGGCATATAGTGGTAGATTCATTTCCAGCTTGCATATCTATCTATCTATCTATCTATCTATCTATCTATCTATCTATCTATCTATCTATCTATCTGTTTTTGCCTCCAGCGGACTTGGTGGGCCCACCGTGAGTTCTGGCAGCGGTACCCACTGAGATCTGCTTTTGCAGTTGATCTCACACCCGCTGCGTGTGACAGGTGTTCCTGAGGCGTCTTTTCCAGGCTCGGCTCGTGCGGAGTCCTCTGACCGAGGTAAGGGTGTCGCCGACTAGTTCCTACCCGTGTCGGTCGAGTCAGAGATAGAGTGACCTGTACCTTTTTGGTTTCCTCTTTTGTACTAGACAGTGGTGCTGTACTTATGTTTTGAGAGATAGTGGACTCATGTATTTGGACTCTTTTACTTAGTGATTTCAGTTATTCTGTTTTCTTCCTTCTGCATAGCTCCCTTTCCGCTCTGATACTTGTGTAGCGATAGATCTCTTTGCAGGTTGGACGCTTCGTCTGTACGGCAGTTTTCGTACAGACGGCGGATCTGTTGGCGAGCCCGGGGCGTGGTTCGACCCCCGGGGCGTGACAGATTTAGGTGGTATCAGAGCCTAGGTGTATAGGTCGTTGGGGACTTAGAGACCCTAGGCTTTTGGTTGGACGGTAGGATGACTGTCGTGAGAGACGAGATTGTAGCGAGAGTCCTGATTGAGTTGCAACTCCCCCAGGGGATTGGGGCGAGTGACTTTACGTGTTTACTCGCTAAAAGTGGTTATGTTGGCTGCAGACAGCATAATGCTTTAGAACGGGTAACATGTTTAGACTTTCGCTTGATTGGGTTGTGAGAGTTCTTTCTCTGACACTGGTTTTCCTTATTACAGTTGCCTAGGATGCCTCCGAGACGTCGCGTGACGACGAGGGCGCTTTCTGCGGCTGATGACGAGCCCGAGCAACAGGAGGCCGCACAGGGCGAGGTCCAGGAGCTACGGGCCCAGGTGGCCCAGATGTCTGAGGCGTTGCGACGCCAGGAGGAGGCGGCCAAGCGCCAAGAGGAAAGTATGGAGCTTATGATAAGGTTACTTGAGCAGAGGACGTCACCTGCTGCACCTCCAATGGCGACTTCGTCGACCTCGTCTCCGATCGCCCCGTTGACTGAGGCAGAGCAAAAGGAGCTCACAGATCGACTATCCTACATCACCAAGTTTCACCATCCGCTATTTGCAGGGAAGAGCTCAGAGCCTTGGGAGGCGAAAACTGGATTTCAGCGATGGAGAAGTTATTTGAAAACCTGTTTATCAAGGAGAAGCATCAAGTGCACCTAGCCACACACTTCTTGGAGAAGGACGCCGAGACCTGGTGGCATCGTGTTCGGCCTGTGGGACCGCCGGGTGTACCTTTGCTGTCTTGGGCTGAGTTTCGTGCTTTGCTGCTCGGGGTCTACTTTCCCGACAGTGCAAAGCAGAAGCTGGAGGGGGATTTGCAACGGCTGCAGCAGGGGGATCGGCCCCTCGCGACGTATGTTCTTGAGTTTCAGCGGCTTTTGGGTAGCGTGCCTCACGTTGCCCGGGATGAGGCCCAGTGGGTTGAGCTGTTTGAGAGAGGTCTACACAAGGATATTTATCCTCATGTTCACTCATTTAGAGCCCAGACTTTGGATGCGGCGATTGATCACGCGCAGTGGGTTGACAGAGGATCCGTGGTCATGTCTGAGCAGGGGCTGGCGCCCGAGGCTAGTTCGGGGGAGAAGCGCCCGGCGCCATCTGAGTTTGGACAGTCTAGCAGACCGAGGCCCCCGAGACCGCCACCGTTCCAGCCTCGGGGCCGCGGGTCGCAGAGGAGGCAGGGATCGGGGGGCCCTCGACCCCCTAGGCGGCAGCAGCAGTAGCAGCGGAGGCGCGCTGACAGATGTGTGATATGCGGCGGCCCCCACGCACCTTCGCAGTGTGATCAGCGGCAGGGCCGGTGCTTCCAGTGTGGGCAGGCAGGGCACAGAGCATGGTCTTGTCCTAGAGCGGGATCAGTCGCGGCATCGACAGCTTCGGCTCCTCCACCGCCCTTTTCGACGGGCGGGGCTTCGGCAGGTTTTGGCCAGGGGGATAGGGCCACTTCGTCGCGGCAGCCAGACAGGCGACCACCCCCCGAGTGGGAGAGTCTATGCAGCTCAGGTCGAGGACTCGGGGACGGCTAGCCACGTGGTGGCAGGTATTATCCTTATCTCATCTACTCGCACTAGAGCTTTATTTGATACCGGAGCATCACATTCATTTATCGGTAGGACTTTTGCATCCATGCATGGGCTAGAGATAGGGCCGTTAGAGTGTGCTCGTGAGGTTCAGATACCTGAGCACATGTTACTCGTGGATGAGTGTTGTTGGTCCTGCCCAGTGCAGTTGGGGCCCTGGGTTTTGCCTGTCGACCTTTTGGTCCTACGTCAGCTCCGGGATTTCGATGTAGTGCTGGGTATGGACTGGTTGACTCAGTATTATGCCACCATCGATTGTAGAGAGAGGACTGTGACCCTTCGTGAGCCGGGACAGCAGGAGTTCGTTTTTAGGGGTTGTCAGAGTACTCTTTTGCTGCGACGATCTCTTCTGCTAGAGCTCGACAGATGATGAGCCGTGGATGTATCGCTTTCTTAGCTACTGTTGTAGAGGTGCCTACGGCGATGCCTGGGCTCGAGGACATTCCTATCGTCCGAGAGTATCCAGATGTGTTCCCTCATGAGTTATCGTCCATGCCGCCGGATCGAGAGATTGAGTTCGTGATTGATGTAGTTCCTGGAACTGCACCAATCTCTAAGGCACCCTACAGGATGGCCCCTGCGGAATTGAGGGAGTTAAAGGCTCAGCTGCAGGATCTTTTGGATCGCGGGTTTGTGCGACCTAGTGTTTCTCCTTGGGGAGCCCCGATTCTGTTTGTAAAGAAGAAGGACGGGTCACTTAGGCTTTGTGTGGACTATCGAGAGTTAAATAAAGTGACCGTCAAGAACAAGTACCCACTTCCTCAGATTGATGATTTATTTGATCAGCTTCAGGGAGCTACGGTCTTCTCGAAGATAGATCTTCAATCCGGTTACCACCAGCTGAGGGTGAGGGCCGAGGATGTATCCAAGACGGCGTTTAGGACTCGGTATGGGCATTATGAGTTCACAGTGTTACCTTTTGGTTTGACGAATGCCCCGGCTGCGTTTATGGATCTGATGAACCGAGTGTTCCAGCCGTACTTGGACCGTTTCGTGGTGGTTTTCATAGATGATATTTTGGTTTATTCCCGTAGCGATTTTGAGCACGAGGAGCACTTGCGGATAGTGCTACAGCTTCTGAGAGAGAAGGAGTTGTATGCCAAGTTGAAAAAGTGCGCCTTCTGGCTTCGGGAAGTTTCTTTTCTAGGCCATGTGGTATCAGCCGCAGGAGTGGCAGTGGACCCGGCGAAGATCGATGCAGTACGGGATTGGCCTAGACCGACGACGGTGACTGAGATACGGAGTTTCTTGGGCCTTGCAGGCTACTACCGTCGGTTTGTAGAGGGCTTTGCGAAGCTCTCTACTCCCCTCACCAGATGACCAGGAAAGGGGTAAGGTTCGTTTGGTCAGAGGAGTGCCAACAGAGCTTCGAGGAGTTGAAGCAGAGGTTGACTACAGCGCCAGTCCTTGCACTACCAGTCATGGGAGAGGGGTACGTGATTTACAGTGACGCCTCCCACAGCGGCCTTGGATGCGTGTTGATGCAGCATGGTAGGGTAATTGCCTTTGCTTCGCGCCAGTTAAAGGATTACGAGAGAAATTACCCTACGCATGACCTTGAGCTAGCTACCGTTGTTTATGCTTTGAAGCTCTGGCGTCATTATTTGTACGGCGAGCACTGTGAGATCTTCACCGATCATCAGAGTTGAAATACCTGTTTACTCAAAGAGAACTCAATTTAAGGCAGCGCCGGTGGCTTGAGCTGCTGAAGGATTATGACTTGAGTATTCTATATCATCCCGGCAAGGCCAACGTAGTCGCGGATGCTTTGAGCCGGCGAGCAGGGCAGACCTGAGCATGCTTATTACCTAGCAGAGACCACTGAGAGAGCAGCTGAGGAGATTGGGTTTGGAGGTTGTGTCCCCTGGGGTTTCCGCAAGACTGATGTCTATGGTCTTGCAGCCCACTCTGCTGGACAGGATTAGAGAGAAGCAGAGCGGAGACCCCTATCTTGAGAGGATCAGAGACCAGGTGCAGCGTTGGCCAGGGCGGGGGACTTTTTCTGTGGATGTAGCGGGAGTACTCGGGTACAGGGACCGCTACTGTGTGCCCGTGGACCCCGAGATTAGAAAGCTTATCCTTAGGGAGGCTCACTATACACCTTACACCCTCCACCCTGGAGGGACAAAGATGTATAGAGATTTGAGGGCTCAGTTCTGGTGGCCTGGCATGAAGAGGGACGTTGGTAGGTTTGTAGCTCATTGCCTAACTTGCCAGCAAGTTAAAGCAGAGCATCAGGTTCCAGCGGGCAAGTTACAAAGCCTACCAATCCTGAGTGGAAGTGGGATTGCATTACTATGGATTTTATTGTTGGTCTAACGAGGACTCAGAGTGGGGCTGACGCCATTTGGGTGATAGTAGATCGTTTGACAAACCAGCCCACTTTCTGCCGATTCAGTCAGGTTGGACCTTGGAGAGGTTAGCGCAGTTGTACCTTGACGAGATTGTGAGGCTTCATGGGGTGCCAGCTTCTATTGTATCAGATAGGGACCCGAGGTTCACTTCGCAGTTCTGGAGGAGCTTACAGGGGGCCTTGGGGACCCAGCTTCAGTTTAGCACCGCCTTTCACCCACAGACCGACGGACAGTCCGAGCGGACTATTCAGACTCTGGAGGACATGTTGAGAGCTTGTGTCTTGAGCTTTAGCGGCAGTTGGGATCGACATCTGAGGTTAGCAGAGTTTGCCTACAACAATAGCTTCCAGGCGAGTATCCAGATGGCGCCCTATGAAGCATTGTATGGTAGGAGATGTCGATCACCTCTTTGTTGGAGTGACGTGGGTGAAAGAAGGACTGTGGGGCCAGAATTACTTTTGGAAGCCGAGGATAAGTAAAGGTTATTCGGCGTCATCTAGTGACTGCGCAGAGCGACAGAGAAGCTACGCCGATAGGAGGCGGCGAGACTTGGAGTTCAAGTGGAAGATCATGTGTTTCTGAAAGTCTCGCCCGCTCGAGGGATGCGACGCTTTGGAGTGCGCGGGAAGCTGAGCCCGCGTTTTATTGGCCATTCGAGATATTAGAGCGCATCGGACCGGTCGCCTATCGGGTTGCTCTACCGCCGCGATTATCGGGTACTCACGATGTATTCCATGTTTCCGTTTTGAGGAAGTATGTGTATGATCCCTCGCACATACTGGATTTCACTTCCCTGGAGATGAATGAGGAGCTGCACTTTCAGGAGCGCCCGATGCGAATTCTTGCTCGTGAGACGAGAGAATTGCGCAATCGGGTTATACCTTATGTGAAGGTACTTTGGAGCCACCATGTGAGAGAGAGGCTACTTAGGAGCCCGAGGATCAGCTGAGGACTACCTATCCTGATCTATTTGAGACCCTTCGTGAGTTTGGAGCTTTTTTGGGTTTCGAGGAAACCGTTCGAAGGGGGGGAGAGTGTAGTATGCCGTTTTTTTAGATTGAGCCTACCGACTCTTCTGATGAGCTTTTTGGGTGAGAAAAGCTGCGAGCATTTGTATTTTCAGTTACAGCGGAGCTCGGGAGGTTCCGGGCTGCGGCGGAAAGCCCGAGGTCGAAAAGTGGAGTAGCGGGGAACTTTTGGATTATTTTTTATATTTTTTTTTTTATGAAAGGAGTTTTTTTTTGAGACTTGGTTCTTTTGTGTAGCTGTGAGGGAGCCTTGGCTGAAGGTGGAGGGGATTTTTTTAGGGGTGGTGAGTAGAACTTAATTAAATCCCTTAACTTCTTTTTCTTTTGCTTATTTAAGTGCTCCTCACCCTCCCTGCCTTGTACCGTTCTCTTCTCCAAGAAGCAAGCTGGCAGCCTCCTCTTTGTCTTGGTGAAAGCAGAGAAGAGGAAGAAGAGGGGAAGAAGGGCTGAGGCTATAAAGGAGGTCCTCTTGAGTGAACCGCCTGTGGGATTGCCGAGGGGAGCGCCGAGCGAGGAGCGCGCGATGGCAACAACGAGGTCGGGGTTCATTTTTGCTTTATTTATTTTCTCGGGATTTTTTCTGAGTTCTCTTCCTTCTTCTTTCTTTTCTCCTTTTCCCCCCCCCCCCCCCCCCCACCCCCCCCCCCCCCCCCCCGCCCCCCCCCCCCCCCCGGCCCCCCCCCCCCCCCCC
>CM055063.1:54885528-54900528 GCA_029204045.2 Tillandsia leiboldiana | reverse complement strand
CCCCCCCCCCCCCCCCCCCCCCCCCCCCCCCCCCCCCCCCCCCACCCCCCCCCCCCCCCCCCCCCCCCCCCCCCCCCCCCCCCCCCCCCCCCCCCCCCCCCCCCCCCCCCCCCCCCCCCCCCCCCCCCCCCCACCCCCCCCCCCCCCCCCCCCCCCCCCCCCCCCCCCCCCCCCCCCCCCCCCCCCCCCCCCCCCCCCCCCCCCCCCCCCCCCCCCCCCCCCCCCCCCCCCCCCCCCCCCCCCCCCCCCCCCCCCCCCCCCCCCCCCCCCCCCCCCCCCCCCCCCCCCCCCCCCCCCCCCCCCCCCCCCCCCCCCCCCCCCCCCCCCCCCCCCCCCCCCCCCCCCCCCCCCCCCCCCCCCCCCCCCCCCCCCCCCCCCCCCCCCCCCCCCCCCCCCCCCCCCCCCCCCCCCCCCCCCCCCCCCCCCCCCCCCCCCCCCCCCCCCCCCCCCCCCCCCCCCCCCCCCCCCCCCCCACCCCCCCCCCCCCCCCCCCCCCCCCCCCCCCCCCCCCCCCCCCCCCCCCCCCCCCCCCCCCCCCCCCCCCCCCCCCCCCCCCCCCCCCCCCCCCCCCCCCCCCCACCCCCCCCCCCCCCCCCCCCCCCCCCCCCCCCCCCCCCCCCCCCCCCCCCCCCCCCCCCCCCCCCCCCCCCCCCCCCCCCCCCCCCCCCCCCCCCCCCCCCCCCCCCCCCCCCCCCCCCCCCCCCCCCCCCCCCCCCCCCCCCCCCCCCCCCCCCCCCCCCCCCCCCCCCCCCCCCCCCCCCCCCCCCCCCCCCCCCCCCCCCCCCCCCCCCCCCCCCCCCCCCCCCCCCCCCCCCCCCCCCCCCCCCACCCCCCCCCCCCCCCCCCCCCCCCCCCCCCCCCCCCCCCCCCCCCCCCCCCCCCCCCCCCCCCCCCCCCCCCCCCCCCCCCCCCCCCCCCCCCCCCCCCCCCCCCACCCCCCCCCCCCCCCCCCCCCCCCCCCCCCCCCCCCCCCCCCCCCCCCCCCCCCCCCCCCCCCCCCCCCCCCCCCCCCCCCCCCCCCCCCCCCCCCCCCCCCCCCCCCCCCCCCCCCCCCCCCCCCCCCCCCCCCCCCCCCCCCCCCCCCCCCCCCCCCCCCCCCCCCCCCCCCCCCCCCCCCCCCCCCCCCCCCCCCCCCCCCCCCCCCCCCCCCCCCCCCCCCCCCCCCCCCCCCCCCCCCCCCCCCCCCCCCCACCCCCCCCCCCCCCCCCCCCCCCCCCCCCCCCCCCCCCCCCCCCCCCCCCCCCCCCCCCCCCCCCCCCCCCCCCCCCCCCCCCCCCCCCCCCCCCCCCCCCCCCCCCCCCCCCCCCCCCCCCCCCCCCCCCCCCCCCCCCCCCCCCCCCCCCCCCCCCCCCCCCCCCCCCCCCCCCCCCCCCCCCCCCCCCCCCCCCCCCCCCCCCCCCCCCCCCCCCCCCCCCCCCCCCCCCCCCCCCCCCCCCCCCCCCCCCCCCCCCCCCCCCCCCCCACCCCCCCCCCCCCCCCCCCCCCCCCCCCCCCCCCCCCCCCCCCCCCCCCCCCCCCCCCCCCCCCCCCCCCCCCCCCCCCCCCCCCCCCCCCCCCCCCCCCCCCCCCCCCCCCCCCCCCCCCCCCCCCCCCCCCCCCCCCCCCCCCCCCCCCCCCCCCCCCCCCCCCCCCCCCCCCCCCCCCCCCCCCCCCCCCCCCCCCCCCACCCCCCCCCCCCCCCCCCCCCCCCCCCCCCCCCCCCCCCCCCCCCCCCCCCCCCCCCCCCCCCCCCCCCCCCCCCCCCCCCCCCCCCCCCCCCCCCCCCCCCCCCCCCCCCCCCCCCCCCCACCCCCCCCCCCCCCCCCCCCCCCCCCCCCCCCCCCCCCCCCCCCCCCCCCCCCCCCCCCCCCCCCCCCCCCCCCCCCCCCCCCCCCCCCCCCCCCCCCCCCCCCCCCCCCCCCCCCCCCCCCCCCCCCCCCCCCCCCCCCCCCCCCCCACCCCCCCCCCCCCCCCCCCCCCCCCCCCCCCCCCCCCCCCCCCCCCCCCCCCCCCCCCCCCCCCCCCCCCCCCCCCCCCCCCCCCCCCCCCCCCCCCCCCCCCCCCCCCCCCCCCCCCCCCCCCCCCCCCCCCCCCCCCCCCCCCCCCCCCCCCCCCCCCCCCCCCCCCCCCCCCCCCCCCCCCCCCCCCCCCCCCCCCCCCCCCCCCCCCCCCCCCCCCCCCCCCCCCCCCCCCCCCCCCCCCCCCCCCCCCCCCCCCCCCCCCCCCCCCCCCACCCCCCCCCCCCCCCCCCCCCCCCCCCCCCCCCCCCCCCCCCCCCCCCCCCCCCCCCCCCCCCCCCCCCCCCCCCCCCCCCCCCCCCCCCCCCCCCCCCCCCCCCCCCCCCCCCCCCCCCCCCCCCCCCCCCCCCCCCCCCCCCCCCCCCCCCCCCCCCCCCCCCCCCCCCCCCCCCCCCCCCCCCCCCCCCCCCCCCCCCCCCCCCCCCCCCCACCCCCCCCCCCCCCCCCCCCCCCCCCCCCCCCCCCCCCCCCCCCCCCCCCCCCCCCCCCCCCCACCCCCCCCCCCCCCCCCCCCCCCCCCCCCCCCCCCCCCCCCCCCCCCCCCCCCCCCCCCCCCCCCCCCCCCCCCCCCCCCCCCCCCCCCCCCCCCCCCCCCCCCCCCCCCCCCCCCCCCCCCCCCCCCCCCCCCCCCCCCCCCCCCCCCCCCCCCCCCCCCCCCCCACCCCCCCCCCCCCCCCCCCCCCCCCCCCCCCCCCCCCCCCCCCCCCCCCCCCCCCCCCCCCCCCCCCCCCCCCCCCCCCCCCCCCCCCCCCCCCCCCCCCCCCCCCCCCCCCCCCAAAAAAAAGAATTAGTGGCCAAATAAAATTTTAAATGATAATTTAGTAATTATAAATTTTATAGGGTTTATTAAAAAAAAGTTATATCCAAAGCATTACTTAGAAAACTAAGTTTCCTGCTACGTTTGGTTCGGCTAGAAGCGAAATTGATTATTCCGGAAATAGGTATAAGTTCAAGCACAAGTAAGAATTATAGTAATTTTGTGTTTGGCTGAGTATAAAGGTTGTACCGGAATAAGGAAAAATTGTGTTTGGTAAGTTAAAGAGAAATAAGAATAATAGAGGGGATTAAACTTTATAAAATAAACTAAAATAATTTAACTAATTTCTATAAATTTAAATATCTTATAATTTAAAAATTTTAATAAATAATAATAATAATAATAAGCAACAGGTGGAACAGCTGTTCTAACCTTATACCGGAATAATCTGGTATAAGAAAAACAGCTGTTCCCCCCACCCTTAAATGTTGTTGGGTATAAAAGGGGATAACCTTCTTATCCCCTTATACCAAAGGAGGTCTAAGGGCATATTTGTCAATTTTCTAATGAAATTACAAAAATCATATCCTACTTGACTCACTCATTAAGATATGCATTGGCAATGCAGAATATAGTATCAATTATGAAAGTAAATAAATATTTTCTATTTTACTCTGTCACTGCGGCAAAGGCAAAACTAAGCCTAAACCATAGTGAAAAAATCCTGACAAGAGTTGCAGTTTGCGAGGACAATACGAGCAGCAGCTGGAGCTGCAGCAGCAGCAGCACGCAGCAGCAGGAAGAGCAGAAGCAGATACCCATTTCAGCCTTTCATTTTCCTACAGAGAAGAGATGAGTGGGAGGGGGACCAATCATCATGCCAAACAGGATCATTTTGTTCACCAGAGTTCATATTGGAAATAGACCTGCAAAAGGGCCAGAGATTGGAGGGGACCTTTCTCCCAAAAGAGAGAAAGAAAGGGATGTGGCTCTATGGTTTATTAGACAAACCATATTCATATTCTTTTTTCTTTTTTTTTCTTCTTCTTCTTAATATGAATTCGAATACAAATATATAAATAGGGCAATTTTCTACATACCCCTAAAAAATTTCCTGTTTTCAGATTTATCCATCTTAGAAGGCTAATATTAAAACTACCCTTCTTACGTTCCAACTTCTTTTCAAAATATCTCTGAAGTTAAACTCTGTTAGTGTACCGTTTGGAACTGCCGTTATCTGTGTGTAATTACTATTTTGCCCTTTCAAATATACCCTAAATCCTAAAACCCTAAACCCCTAAACCCTAAACCCCTAAACCCTAAAACCCTAAAAAATTCTAAACCCTAAACCCTAAAACCCTAAACCCTAAACCCTAAACCCTAAAAATCCTAAACCCTAAACCCTAAAACCCTAAAAAATCCTAAACCCTAAACCCTAAATCCTAAACCCGGGCAAAACAGGTATATCTGATAGTTTTCAACTCCGATTATTATTTAACTCTAGTTTAACCCTAGTTAACTTAACAAAGAGAAACGGTAGGGGTATTTTTAATAACGGTGGAACGTATAAAGGGTCTATTAGAAAGAAAAAAATAAGAGAGGTAAATCAGATATTTCTTCATATTTCAGGGGTACAAAGGCAATTATCCCATATATATAGAATGTTAAATTTTCGGTATCATATGCGCTAAAAAACGGATTCAGACAATAATGTTTACTATATACACATAAATATAACTAAGTTTCACAATTATATTTAAATTTTTTATATATCTATATTCTATGGAATAAAATCTAAGATTTAACAATATAAATGCAAAAAAAATACCTTATTTTTCTACGATATATATATATTATCGCCTCCTTGCATATTAATATAAAGAATAATTGTCTGTGTACTTCTAAAATTTAAAGAAATATCTAATTTACCCTCTTATTTTTTTCTTTCCAATATACCCCTCACACGTTCCACCGTTATTAAAAATATCCCTACCGTTTTCCTTTGTTAAGTTAACTAGAGTTAAACTAGAGTTAAATAATAATCGGAGTTGAAAATTATCAGATATACCTATTTTGTCCGGATTTAGGGTTTAGGATTTTAGGATTTAGGATTTAGGATTTAGAGTTTTTTAGGATTTTAGGATTTAGAATTTAGAGTTTTTTAAGGTTTTAGGGTTTAGGGTTTAGGGTTTAGAGTTTTAGGATTTAGGGTTTAGAGTATATTTGAAAGGACAAAATGGTAATTTCACACAGATAACGGCAGCTCCAAACGGTACACTAACAGATTTTAACTTCAGAAGTATTTTGGAAAGAAGTTGGAACGTAAGAAGGGTAGTTTTAATATTAGCCTTCTACGAAGAGTAAATATGAAAACAGAAAAAATTTTAGGGATATATAAAAAATTGCCCCTTAATATAAATGTAAATATATAATACTGCTGAAAATTTTGAATATTTATTTAGAATAATTTCTCTAATCCAAGAAGCAGCGAGTGCTCATACGTATATTGTAACTTCAGGATAAAAACTCTCTAACCAAACACTAAATATTTACAAAATGAGCGAACATCTGATTCAGCTGAAAGCAGAAGCAGCGTCCATCTCTTAGCATATTTTATGACAGAATCAAAAGTTAATCAAATCCTCGGCACCCTATTTAAAAATCTATTTAGCGATTTTAATTAAACGCCCCACTAACAAAGGTATTAGATTCTCTTTTCATTGTGATCTCACATTAGTGAACAAAGCGCACTATGCAAGTCCACAAGAGAACACACTTTTTGACCACAAAAAAAAAATAAAAAATAAAAAACTTAGAATAGGAATTAATCATATGCACCATTACACCACATTTGTGGCTGTAGGGGAATATGCTTTTGTAGACCTACTTGCCCTGCTCTAGATTCTGTTTAGAGGCATCCACAAGCTAATAAATGTTTTTCATTATTAAAATTCTCAACAACTCTACTTTAAAATTAAAAATAAAAATCATTGATTACTCTTGTTTCATTTTTCTAAAAAGTGACTAAGCTATTAAACTTGTCGAATAGCTTTAAAAAAAAGGGAGTTGGCTACACATATCAGAGCGGAGGTCCATCCAATTACCACTGGGAACGGCAAGGACGAGGCCAAATGGAGGTGGGACAACTCAGGCAGGTTCAGCGTCAAGTCACTTTATATTTTCCAATAAAATGGAGGTGTAGTCGATAGACGCTTCGTACAGCTTTGGAAGATCAGAATTCCCGTGAAGGTAAAGATCTTCGTGTGGTTGGTACTCAAGAAAAGGATCCTCACTACCGAAAACCTACTGAAAAGGGGATGGAACGGGGTGGGGGACTGTTCACTCTGTTCGGATGGGGATGAGACGGTGGATCATCTCTTCATGGCATGTCCTCTCACGAAGAATCTTCTGACCGGGCTTTTACCGAACAAGACGGTGCTCTTATCGTGTACTTCGCCGGTTAGGCTGTGGGAAGAATGTAGTCTCAAAGGAGATACTCTTGGGACAATGGAACTCGCGACGGTCGCTGCCACTTGGTAGGTCACTTGGTTAGAAAGGAATAGGAGGATTTTCGAGTCAAAGAAACAGGCGGCGAGGTTTCTTTTAGAGGAAATCAGGTTGCTGAGGCAGACTTGAAATTCCTTATGCTTGCCCTAATTTTTTTATTTATTTATTTATTTTTTTTTTGTTTTAGCGGTTTTAGCGGGATGAGATTCAGTTGTCTCAGTTTGTAGCTAAGTTCATAGTTCTAATGAATGAAGCGGTAGCATGCTGAAGATGAGAAATACGATTAGATACCTACAACGACATCATATATATTTGGACTTCAAGTTACTTGCGCTAAATAAGATAAACCGCGATATTACAATATATTTAAAGTCATGCTCCTAAAATGTAACTAGGACGAAAATTCTCTTTCGTTCTGCGCAAGCTATTACTGAATAACTTATGCAGACGATCCAACTAGAGACCCATGATGTGCATGGCTTAATTTAAGGTAGTTAGGTAGAAAGCTAAGGCCATCATAGTGCTCACCAACCATGTCTTTTGAGCTATGAACTAATCTTTTTTCTTTCCCACCATTCATTGAGGCTGCATGGTTCCTTTGTTTCTTTCTTCTTTTTTTTTCTTTTTTTTTTTGAGCTACACACACCACTTATGATGATAATGTTGTTGTTGGCAAAGTGGCAGGCGTGCTTAAGAAAGGGGGGCCCCCCCAAAGGAAAAGGCAAAAAGGTTGGGGGGTTGAGGTGAAAAGAAGTGGGCAACCTAAACCAACCTGCTTGTCCAACAATGACAGGTCTTAAGATTGGGATGTGTGGAATGTCACACTTGCCCTTGTTCTTTGTGGTTCATTTTAACATGTTGAAATCATTACCACACAACTCAAGATGCAAAAATTGCTATAGGTGTTGGGGTAACCTGGAACATTACAGTAATCTAAGGTATCGTTTGGTAACGGAATAAGTCAGAACTAGCTATTCTGGGAATAAGTATAAAGTACGAAACAAGAGCAAAAAAACGTTTGGTTCAGTTTCAGAAATAAGAGATTGTGTTTGGTATGAAAATGAGGAATAAGAAGAATAAAGAGGTTGTGATGATGAGAGTGTATTGGAAAGAAAAAGAGATAAAGGAGAGAGAGGGATTTATGATGATGAGAGTGTATTGGAAAGGAAAAAAGAGAAATGAGAGAAAGGGATTTGTGATGATGAGAGTGTATTGGGAAGAAAAAAAGGAAGGGAGGAGGGGTAGTTTGGTAAAAAAAAAAAATTATAAAATAATAGGTAAGAACTGTTGTTCCAGCTTATTCTGCTTGTACTAGAACTACTGTACCAAATAATTCTTAGTACGTTTGGTACAATAAAAAAAATAAATCTCTTATTTCCTGTTCTAGCCCCGAAACAAACCGTGCCTTAGATTAGGAGATTTTGTTAACAAGAACATGTAACAATGATGTACAAATTTCCTGACAACATTTTTTTCCCCTGCCCTCCTAATGCTAGTAATTGGCATGCAAGGATTGTAAATTTCCTCACCAGAATCTACTAACTGGAACACAACAAAATCTGCCCAAATCGAATAATCATGGAGCTCAACAATCTAAATCAAAAGTTGATCTTATATTTTGTTGGGGTACCAACAAAAACCCCAACAGAAGCTTCTGTGTTGCTTAGACTCTAACAACAACCTCCTAAAGATACAAAAAAAAAAAAAAAAATTCTTTGCAAGTGTTTGGTGAGTAAGCACAAACTCCTTAAAGATACTACAAAGGAAAGTTTCCATCTGACTAAGTCCTGATTATAAAGTTGAGGTTAGGTTCCATATGAATAAAATTATAAGAGAAGTCAACAACTTATGACCTAATTAGAAAATGTATTTGTAACGACCCGGCTCACTAGCAATAATAACTCGTTGGGTCCAAACCACAGCCCAAAATACTTAAGTCCAGTTATTATTACTAGTGTTCAAGTTTCATATAAACCCAATCACAATTCCATCCACATCCGATGTGGGACTATTGGGGGACTATTGGGGGCGTCACAGACTCCCCCCGTTTAGGCCTGACGTCCGCGTCAGCCCAAACACACACACAACAGCCCAAGATCACCAGGCGATGTGAGACTTGTCTCGCTAGCCCTGTCATCTAGACCCAGGCTCAGCCGAGACTCGCCGCACACTTCCGGCTGGTTATTGGCTCTGATACCAAATGTAACGACCCGGCCCACTAGCAATAATAACTCGTTGGGCCCAAACCACAGCCCAAAATGCTGGGACTATTGGGGAATTATTGGGGGCGTCACAGACTCCCCCCGTTTAGGCCTGACGTCCTCGTCAGCCCAGGCGACGTGAGACTTGTCTCGCTAGCCCTGTCATCTAGACCCAGGCTCAGTCGAGACTCGCCGCACACTTCCGGCTAGTTATTGGCTCTGATACCAAATGTAACGATCCGGCCCACTAGCAATAATAACTCGTTGGGCCCAAACCACAGCCCAAAATGCTTAAGCCCGGTTATTATTACTAGTGTTCAAGTTTCATATAAACCCAATCACAATTCCATCCACATCCGATGTGGGACTATTGAGGGCGTCACAGTATTACTTTCTCTTCTTTTTTTTTGAGTGTTAGTGGCAAGGTTGGTTCCCAAACTATAACAAGTTTTTTTTGGACTTTGGTTCCTAATAACTGTTTTCATTTCTGTAATTAGGTCCATTTTCGAAATAATGGACTTTTTGATGAAGAGATTTTGGTGGAAAAACTAATAAATGTTTCAGACTCAGTTGATAAAATCAAGAGGTTGAAAACCAAATCGAAAACTCGGAAGAAGTTTTATTAATTGAGACTAAGAATACAGTTGTCTCCTTTAACTTTATATGAAGCTTATACAAGCAATTATTGTCCACCAATGTTGAGAATAAAGTTAAAATTATGAATGTGATATACTTAGATTCCTTTGAAATTTGCAACAAAGGGACTTTCTAAAAAATAAATTAAGAACCCAAGGACTTAATTTATTTTTAAGATTATTCAAAATCATGACCTGAATATAGAATAGTTGGAACATAACTTCATAAAATGGGTAGTGTCTAGGGCTAGCGCAGACCCAACCCGACAAATATATTAGCGGGCCGGGTCAGGGCCAGTTCGGATAATAGTTTCCATAATTGTGGACCGGATCGGATCGGACCCTATAAAAGAAAACGAAGAATTGGATCCGATTCGGGCCCTTGCATGCTTTGAATGTGAGTGCCCCTATCTTTATATCCAACAAAATAAGATAAACTACCTACCTATTCTAATTGGCTCGATTTTAAAAACCTTAGGCTTTTATATATCAAATAATGCATTAAGATTCTGATGATAACATATAATATTTTATGTTTCATGTGACTAATTATACATATTTAGCATGACAAATTGCATGCAACCATTCAGGTCGCACCAGATAAGGATTGGACGTAGGTTGGCCCAAACTTAGCCCAACATTTTTGTAATTATTTTTCTAATTTATGATTATCATCTTTTTTACTTCTGTTCCCTTATTCTAGTTTAACTAAAGTAGGATCTTCAATTTCTAGTGGTTTTCATCTTTTCCAATTGTATTCTAATACAAGTACAACCATAATGTACAGAGAGTACTTGAGAGAGAGAGAGAGCACACCAGTTAATGAACAATAACGCAAGTAATTAAGCGACACTGACCTGCAAATGCTGCGATATAAACGACGCTGACGAAAACTGAAGAAGCTTCAGTTCAAGGCTTTCTTTTTCTTTTGCTGCTTCTCTTGGCATCAGCTTTTGGAACATCCTTCTCGGAAGAACTAAGCGCTTTTGAGCCCACAACAGAGCTCCATAGGGCCCTCTCAATATCTGACGGGGTGAAACTCTCCCCGCCCACGCTTAATTCCTTCAGAAAACAACAGTATAAGACTCAAGATATTACTTTACCAACTAGTCTCACAACATCGAGCAAAATATCATCAACTCAATTTTGGGAAGGCTTCTAAAAGAATTCGCAAATTCTACGCTCAATTACCAATCCAGGTTTTCACTTATGCAGCAATGAATCAAACCTCCAAAATCCTGTTAATTAGATGACTCGAGACAAAGAAGAAATATGAGAATTTTTCAATACAGAAGTTTCTAAATTTTCAAGCCATGAATAAGTCCACATGAAATTGAATACAAGTACATATATAATATAACTAGCAAAATATTTCAATAAGTTCCTTAGAAGTTAAGATAATTGTTGCATTGAAACTCCTATGGAGATCAACGAACCTGCGGAGATTGTAGTTCCCACTGCGGTAACATGATTAGCTTTGATACTCAAATTATAACTATTCAAATAAAATGAAAGAACAACACTGACATATATACACTGTTGGATCATTGGCGCTAATCATTAATCCCAAAAATTCAAGCTGTTATAAATATGCAACCAATTCACTTAAAACGTATAGACACAGCATCCACAGATCTCAACTAGACTCAATTCATCTGGATGTTAGATCTATTGTTGAGCCTCTTGCCGTTAGGTCTATTGTGAACCGCAGCCCCACTCAACTTATTGGGCTAACCCAACTCAACTTATTAATTTCCTGAGCCTATTGTGATGGAACAGAAAATTGGACATATTTTGATCCATGTTAATTAGATGACTCGAGACAAAGAAGAAATATGAGAATTTTTCAATACGGAAGTTTCTAAATTTTCAAGCCATGAATAAGTCCGCATGAAATTGAATACAAGTACATATATAATATAACTAGCAAAATATTTCATTAAGTTCCTTAGAAGTTAAGATAATTGTTGCATTGAAACTCCTATGGAGATCAACAAACCTGCGGAGATTGTAGTTCCCACTGCGGTAACATGATTAGCTTTGATACTCAAATTATAACTATTCAAATAAAATGAAAGAAAAACACTGACATATATACACTGTTGGATCATTGGCGCTAATCATTAATCCCAAAAATTCAAGCTGTTATAAATATGCAGCCAATTCACTTAAAACGTATAGACACAGCATCCACAGATCTCAACTAGACTCAATTCATCTGGATGTTAGATCTATTGTTGAGCCTCTTGCCGTTAGGTCTATTGTGAACCGCAGCCCCACTCAACTTATTGGGCTAACCCAACTCAACTTATTAGTTTCCTGAGCCTATTGTGATGGAACAGAAAATTGGACATATTTTAATCCATGTTAATTAGATGACTCGAGACAAAGAAGAAATATGAGAATTTTTCAATACGGAAGTTTCTAAATTTTCAAGCCATGAATAAGTCCACATGAAATTGAATACAAGTACGTATATAATATAACTAGCAAAATATTTCAATAAGTTCCTTAGAAGTTAAGATAATTGTTGCATTGAAACTCCTATGGAGATCAACAAACCTGCGGAGATTGTAGTTCCCACTGCGGTAACATGATTAGCTTTGATACTCAAATTATAACTATTCAAATAAAATGAAAGAACAACACTGATATAGATACAATGTTGGATCATTGGCGCTAATCATTAATCCCAAAAATTCAAGCTGTTATAAATATGCAGCCAATTCACTTAAAACGTATAGACACAGCATCCACAGATCTCAACTAGACTCAATTCATCTGGATGTTAGATCTATTGTTGAGCCTCTTGCCGTTAGGTCTATTGTGAACCGCAGCCCCACTCAACTTATTAGTTTCCTGAGCCTATTGTGACGGAACAAAAAATTTGACATATTTTAATCCATAAATAAATAGCCAACATATACAAGCTAAACGTACAAACATTAGAAGGACATAAGAACATAATTTTAATGTTCGCAAGACACAGCCTAAGCTCCGATTTAACTGTGGCATTATATCGAACAATTTAAGAGCACAAAAGCAAACAGTAACTGATTCAACTGATCCATAGAGAAACGGACCTTAGCCTTTTTCTGCAGCTTCTCAGCGAACGCGAGATAGTGCTTGAGCGTATACTCCTTGCTCCCCATAGCAACCATCATAGCCTATCAAAAACGCATCAGAAATTTCGAGAAAAAAGAAAAAGAGGATAAGGGATCCCACCTCGTCGGACATGAACGGGGCGATTTCGGGGGCGAACGCGGCGAGGATCGCCGAGGCGGTGGCGGGGCCGACCCCTTTGAGCGCCGTGAGCTCGGACACGGCGCGGGCGACGTCCGGGATCGCCGCGAACGCCGCGCGCGACGCGGCCTCGACCTCCGCCTCGCCGAGCGCCTCCGCGTAGCCCATGAGCCGGGGCCTGCAGAAACCCTAGCGAACCCATCACCAAAGAGAGAGAGAAAGAGAGAGAGGATAGGGGGAGGGTGGGGTGGTACGCACCTCCATTGGCCGCGGGAGAGCTTCCATTGGAGGACGCGGAGGAGCTCGGATTTGGAGAGGAAGGGTTTGGGGCTGCGGCGGCGGAGGAGGAGGGGGAGGTCGACGCGGTAGAAGGAGTCGAGGGGGAGGAGCTCGCGCTTGCCCTCCACGCGCGCCGCGTACGCGCCGAGCGCCGCTCTCCACGCGCCCGCGTCGCCGCATTCGAACTCCATTTCTCCTTCCCCCCAAACTTCTCAAAACTCCCTCCCAATCGTGAATTTATAAATCACTCCCAAAAAAAAAAAAAAAAAAAAAAAAAAACCCGGCCCAGTACGGCCCATTTTGCGCTTACTGGACCGGCCCGGATGCCACTTTTCCAATATTACAAATTGAATGAGAATTACAAATTCAATGAGTATCCGATATAAAAAATACAGATAATTACCTGTGTATCCCTGAAATCTGAAGAAATATCTGATTTACCTTTCTTATTTTTTTCTTTCCAATATACCCTTCATGCGTTCCACCGTTATTAAAAATACCTCTACCGTTTCCTTTGTTAAGTTAACTAGGGTTAAACTAGAGTTAAATAATAATCGGAGTTGAAAACTATCAGATATATCTATTTTGTCCCTATCTACCAAAACTATTGAAAATTTTAAGGATACATAAGAAAAGTTGGTTATGGTAGAAGGGTATATTTGAAAGGACAAAATGGTAATTTTACACAGATAACGGCAGCTCCAAACGGTACACTAACAGAGTTTAACTTCAGGGGTATTTTAGAAAAAAGTTGGAACGTAAGAAGGATAGTTTTAATATTAACTTTCTAAGAGGGGTAAATATAAAAACAGGTAAATTTTTAAAGGTATATAAAAAATTGCCCGTAAAAAATAATAATTCGACGGATTTGAATTCGGATATAAATTTTAACTATACTCGATTTGAATTAAAATTTAAATTTATTTTACATTATATAATAATATATGTGTATATAAATATTTGATATTATACTTAAATTTATATTTAATGTAATATATATTTTGAAATATTTTAAAGAAAAATAATTATTCTAAGTTTGAATTTTCGGATTCAAATTCAGGTTCGAGTTTTGAATTTTTAGTCTGGATCGAATTCGGATATGAATTTTTAAAATCCATCATATTTGAATTCAATTTTAAATTTCAAATTTGACCGTCGGGTTCAAGTTCGGATTTTTAAAAACGTATCACTTCGCTTCGCTATAACTAACACTTACTTAATTTTAAATATTTATCTATATTTAATTTTTAATTGTAATTTTATAGTTGAATTTTAATTATAGAGTCAAGGTTTAGTTTTTTTAATTTCTTAACATCAAGTTTAAATTCGAACATAAGTTTGATATTTGAATTTAATTAAAAATTTTAAGTTCAAGTTTTGATTTCAAATTTAAATAATAACTTTTTAGTTTCAAATTTTTTTTTTTTTTGGAATTCTGAACATAATTTTGATGCTGATTCCTCTTATGAACTAAAATTTTAAATATACCATTTTATATTTAAATCTAAAATCAAATTTTATAACATAAATTTTAACTGTTTTAAATTTTGAATCTCAAAACTTAATAAAAAATAATTATAAAAATTAAAATTAATTTTTTTTAAAAAAAAAATATAGCATATTATCCGATTCATTTATTTTTAAAATAAATTTAGCTAAAAATATAAAACAATGAATTCGGATCTCAAATATTCACCACCAAATTTTTTATTATTTTAATAATAAAAACTAAAAAGTGGAGGGAAAGCGTGACGTGACGTGGCCCTATTTAAAATCAGACAATAATTACATCAACCAACAGTGGCCACGCCCGTGACGTGGCCTATTTAAAATCAGACAAAATGCAATTTGTGTGCATCCGACCGTGACCACACACACGCAACTCACGCAACTCAATTGTGGGTCCCAATTTAAATTTTTTAAAAAAATAGTTAAATAACAAAAAATTCCTTTATAAAATTTTAAATTTTTTTTCTGATTTTTTAAAATTAATATTTTATTTCTTTCTAATTTTGAAATTATTCATTTATTTCTGTCTTTATTTCCGCCACCAGCATTCCGTGAGTGTCCCGTCTATTTTTTTTCAGTAGATATACCTAAAATATTCTTTAAATTTTATTTTTTTCCCAGCGTCTTTATTGTCGCCTGGGGCAGCGCCGCCTTCATTGCTGCCGCCGGAGCCGCATGATCACGCCCCGCCGCCTTCATTCCTGACTCCATCCTCCTCCTCAAACTTCTCTTCCACTTCCTCCTCCTCCCCGTCGACCCCTTCTTCGACATTCCTCGAGATGCCGAACCGCAAACCAGCGTCACCGCCGGAGTAGTCGTCTTCTCGCACTGTGGACGGATCGGGGTCTCGGACTACCGCGTTAGAGAGAGAA
>CM055063.1:54788028-54880528 GCA_029204045.2 Tillandsia leiboldiana | reverse complement strand
AATAAAATACTATAATTTACAAGATAAGTGTGATAAGTCACATTTAAACTTATGTTAATAATTAAGTGGTTTGATGATTTTTTTTTTAAGTATGATAATATATATAATAATAATAATTAATAAAAGTCAATTAGCCTTAATTGAAAACTACAAACAACACTTTGTGGATCTGGGCCATTTTTTAAAAGACATTTTTACCCTCCCCAGTTGGGAGAATTTCTCTCAGAATTAGGTTGGGTTTATCGTAATTTCAACGAACTTCAGTGGCATATTACTCTACAGTGCAAATTACGAGGATTAGTTACTAATTAATTAATTAATTAATTAAGCTCCTTAAATCCGGGCGCCGAGCTTGGTTTTGACTCGGACCAACCACGACTCCTCGTTCAATAATCGAGTAAACCCGGTGCACCACGTCATACGTACGCCGTGTGCCCATCTCCCTCCGTTCTTCCAACCTTTCGAATCTGAACCGCTCAACAGTGGACAGAGCGGCGTGGTCCCCGGTGGAGTACGAATGACGTGGCGCGCGCGGTGCAGGTACCAATTTCTCGTAGATAATCATCTCGCTTTAAGATTCGTGTTGGGACGTATCGGCGGGCAGGATCTGTCCCATGCGTCGGAAGCGGGGACCCGCATTATCGTGCCAGCTGTCACGCGGTATCGGCACGTGCGGGTAAGAATAAGGAACTAATCACCCCCTCCAGAACATATCAGCTTTTTGCTAATTATATATATATATATATATTTTTTCAAATAAAAAAATGGAAATGTATGAAATGGACCCTCAACTATAATGTATTTTGAAAAGGACTACTCAATTTAAAAAATAATTAAAACTTATCAAATTAGCCCACACTTATCTTATCAATCATTTTAAAATATTTACTATGCGAAATATATAATTATATAATTATAATTATTTGGTCTAATATCTAATAGTAAAAAAAATATTAATACCAGACAGAATTAGACTGGAATACTATCGATAGTAAACGAGCTTCGTTTTCATCTATTTATTTTTAGTGATGGAGTTTCTAAAACGACGATCGACATCGTTAAATATGATTTAGACTATTTAAATTATCTAAAAATTAAATTTTATATTTTTTTGATATTTTTCTTATTTATCAAATACAAAAATAAACCGTTGAAAAAAAATATTTTTCAAAAAATGATAATAGAAGTCTTGTAACTAATATCAATAATATATATATTATTTTAAATAGTCTAAAATTTTTTGTAATTAAAGTTTAATTAATTTAAATTTAAAAATGAGCAAAAGACTTATATCTAGTATTAAAATTATAAGTTTTGCAACGTTTTTATCATTAGGCCAATGATGCCGAAAAAATTTAAAATTTAATCTTTAAATACTTTCAATAGCCTAGATTGTATTCAACGATGCTGATCGTCGATTTGAAAATTTCATCATTGAAAATAAATAGGTATCGACTGAGTCCATTTGATACTGATAGTATTTCAGCTCAACTCATACGCTAGAATACTATATTGGTAGCAAATAAAGCTCCGTTATCATCTATTTATTTTCGATGATGGAGTTTCTGAAACAACGATCGACATTGTTAAATATAATTTAGAATATATAAATTATCTAAAAATTAAATTTTATATATTTTTTCAATATAATTTTTCCCATCAAATGCATGTTATGAGATTATTAATTAATGCTTAAACCCATCTCGTTTTTCGTTTTCATTGGAAAAACGTGAAGCAACGGTAGAGAGAGAGAGAGGCGAGGGCGCGGAGAACCCGACCTCGTCCATATATATATATAACCTATCGCTCTACGGTAACGAAGGGTGGAGGAGAGGCGAGTGCGATCGAGAGAGAAGGAGAGGGAGAGGGAGAGGGAGAGGGAGAGGAGGGGGGGGGAGGGGAAGGAGAGGCTTCGCGATTCTTCGGGAGGAGGAAGGGATGGTGGGGGATCGCCACATCTTCGGAGCGATCGTCGCGGCGATCCTAGGGTTCCTCTTCCTCCTCGTCGGATTCCATCGGAGGAGGCGGCGGAGCACGGCCTCGGTCGCCGGATCTCCGGCGGCAGCGAAGATCGCCGGGAAATCGGAATATGGCTCTGAGGCCGCCGGAGACGGCGGAGCCGCCGACGTGATCGTCGTCGGCGCTGGGGTCGCCGGGTCCGCCCTCGCCTACACCCTTGGAAAGGTAATGGGACGCTGCTGTGTTTCTCCGAAAGGGTTTGAATCGATTTTCGGTTTCTCTGCGGGTAATCTCTTGTTAGGATGGGATTTTGCTTCTATGTATTCCCCATAGATTGTGTTGATATGTAGGAATTGCACAATAATCCCTTGTATGCTGCAGAATTTTACCAGAATGAACCGGTTTCTATGATTCCTAATAGAAAATTTGAGAAAGTTATGAATTCATGATCTTTATATTACTAATAAAAGAATAAAATGCGAAAAATAAGAGCACGTAGAATATGAGTTGATCATAAATTGATTTTATTCCTTAAAAATTGGAAAGGGGCCCATAAATATATTTAACATCTCCATTATCGTAGAATTGACATGTTAGGTAATGCTTTGTGATTTAATCCATTAGAATATACATTTCTAATGCAAGAATTTAACCCCTTTAGATGCTGATGGTGGGGATTGAATCCACGATAACGCCGAATTAAGGGGTTCAGAGTTAGCTCCAACACCATATTAGTCAATCTGATAGGAAACAGGCCTAGGGATATATTTAGCATCCTGTGGTGAAAAGTTAAACTATTGACTAATAACATGCTGCAAGAAGATTAGTGTTCTAGTTAACCTCTGAGTCTTTATCGAAAATTGTCAAATCTTTGGCCTGGTGACATTTTCAGGGAGAAGTCATATAGGATAATTCTTTATTCTGGCTTTCGAATATTTGAATGAAAATTTGAATGCTTTGGGTGATAATTGTGAATCAAATGTTCAACGCAGTTTGATCTTTACCTACCCCGCTTGACTTGCTTCTAATTTCTTCTTTTCTTTTCAAAAAAAAGAAAAAAAATCTAAACACGAAGTTCTTAGTCTTCCTCATTTCTCTTCTCTCTTTGGTTTCTAGTAAAGATGCTTGTAGAACTATAGTCCTGGAAATTAAAACTGAAAAAGAGTAACTTACATAAAAGAAAGGCTTGAGAGTTTTGTACTCTTTCAACCTGGATTGCATTGCTAGATTATACTATTTTTCTTGATTGTAGGATGGTCGTCGAGTACATGTCATCGAAAGAGACTTGTCGGAGCCTGATCGAATCGTCGGTGAATTGTTACAACCGGGAGGCTACTTAAAATTGATCGAGTTGGGCCTCGAGGGTAAGCATGGCAAATCATCTTAATTCTGCTTTTCATCCCTTTCAAAACTTTGCTCATATTTTCGAATTGCTTTGAGAATTTCCTAGCCTCCATGGCCTCATATATAATTGTTATTGTAAGATATCGTGCAAATTATATGTACCTTCTCATTGGTCTACATTTGTCTCCAGATTGTGTGAAAGAAATCGATGCTCAACGGGTCCTTGGGTATGCTTTGTTCAAAGATGGAAAGAACGCGAAAGTCTCTTACCCCTTGGAAAAATTCCATTCAGATATTGCTGGAAGAAGCTTCCACAATGGCCGGTTCATACAGAGGATGCGCGAGAAAGCTGCATCTTTTCCCAAGTAACTCTTTCTTCTGAGACTTTCTATTTCTTTCTCATTTAGTCAGAAATTAAAGAGGCAGAATGTCATAATTTAGTTGAAGCCCTTGAGTTTTATGTTGGAAGTGCTTAAATTCATATGCAGCACCTATATATATGTTTTCCCCTTATGCAACTTTGAGTAATTAGACAAATATATTAACTAGAAAATAGAGGGAAAATATTTATATAGGGCTCTATCTGGTTAGTTCTGCATCGAGTGCAATAGCAGGAAAGCTGTGACACCCCCGGAATTTGGATTAGTCCTCTATATAAATGATATAATAGGACTAAATCTCTAACCCGGCTATATCATTTTGGATGGTAGCAAGATCCAAGAGGAACATGAGAGTTAAGCGTGCTAGAGCTAAAGTAGTTCTAGGATGGGTGACCCCCTGGGAAGTGGGGCGTCACAGGTGGTATCAGAGCCATTCACCAGCCGGAAATGTGAGATGAGTCTCGGCTGAGCCAGGGTTATATAGCGGGTAGAGCGAGGCTCCCCGGCTAATGACCGTTGTGAGTGGAGTGCAGCTCCTCACAAGGTCGGCTAAGGCTAGCGAGACGAGTCTCACATCGCCTGGTACTTGTGAGTGTGCTCGAGCCTGACGTGGACGTCAGGGCTTAAAGGGGGGAAGAATGTGACACCCCCGGAATTTGGATTAGTCCTCTATATAAATAATATAATAGGACTAAATCTCTAACCCGGCTATAGCATTTTGGATGGTAGCAAGATCCAAGAGGAACATGAGAGTTAAGCGTGTTAGAGCTAGAGTAGTTCTAGGATGGGTGACCCCCTGGGAAGTGGGGCGTCACAAAAGCAATCTGCTTTGTATTTGCTAGAATGTTGCAATAAAAGGATGACCTATTACTATTATATAGCTATTATATTGGATAGATTCATACGGGTTAATACTGCTTGTCTTGTTTGCTTCTCTTCTTAATTACTCTTGAGCCCCTTTGTGGGAAACTTCGTTTTCTTCATGCATTCACTGGTTAGGGCACAAGAATTGAACTTTTTTTTTGGGGAACATTCTGTAGCGTCCGATTGGAACAGGGAACCGTGACATCACTACTCGAAGAAAATGGGACTGTTAAGGGTGTCGCGTACAAGACCAAATCTGGTGAAGAATTCAAAGCGTGTGCACCTCTTACGGTTGTATGCGATGGTTGCTTCTCTAATTTGAGGCGCTCCCTCTGCTCTCCAAGGGTAAAAAAATACACTTGCAAAGTTTGAGTTTTCTGTACATTTCCATTTATACATAAAGCACGTAAGTAAAACATAGAATTTTCCTTTTCTCTTTTCTTCTAGGTTGATGTGCCGTCCTGCTTTGTTGGGTTGGTGCTGGAGAACTGTGACCTTCCTTACCCAAATCATGGACACGTCATTTTAGCTGATCCTTCGCCTATTTTATTCTACCCAATAAGTAGCACAGAGGTTCGTTGCTTGGTTGATGTTCCTGGCCAGAAGGTGCCTTCTATAGCCAATGGAGAAATGGCAAATTATTTGAAGACTGCGGTAGCACCTCAGGTAGATTCCAGTAGACAGCAGTGTATATTTAAATTAGAAACTTTTACATGTGTCATCCTGCAAATTTATCTCTCTCTCTCTCTCTCTCTTATATATCCCTGCATACTTTTGGGTTTTATATATTCCCTTCAAAAGCTTTATTTCTTGCATATATACTTTCTGCACTTTCAATGTGACACCCCCGGAATTTGGATTAGTCCTCTATATAAATGATATAATAGGACTAAATCTGTGACGCCCCACTTCCCAGGGAGTCACCCATCCTAGAACTACTCTAGCTCTAGCACGCTTAACTCTCATGTTCCTCTTGGATCTTGCTACCATCCAAAATGCTATAGCCGGGTTAGAGATTTTGTGACACCCCCGGAATTTGGATTAGTCCTATATATAAATGATATAATAGGACTAAAATCTCTAACCCGGCTATAGCATTTTGGATGGTAGCAAAATCCAAGAGGAACATGAGAGTTAAGCGTGCTAGAGCTAGAGTAGTTCTAGAATGGGTGACCCCCTGGGAAGTGGGGCGTCACATTCAAAGATGTGCCTCTTTAAAAAACTTGTAGTACAAAACCAACTTCTCATGAATCAGATGGTTTCCCAACTTACCATGAGTGTTTTTTCCTCCCCCATAAGAAACTGCACTTTCGACGTTTGGGTTTTACATGCGTGCTCATGCAAATAAATGATTTGCAGGAAATTATTTTGTTTACCTGATACTCGTGATATATGTTCTTTATTATTTAATATTTCTATGTTAGATTCCGCCGGAACTGTACGATGCCTTCATAGCAGCCATTGATAAGGGAAACATAAGGACTATGCCTAATAGGAGCATGCCGGCCGCCCCTCATCCCACTCCCGGAGCTCTCCTAATGGGGGATGCATTCAATATGCGCCATCCTTTAACAGGCGGAGGAATGACTGTGGCCTTGTCCGATATCGTCGTACTGCGAAACCTTCTCCAGCCGCTTCGTGATTTGCACGATGCTTCTTCTCTGTGCAGATACCTCGAATCGTTCTACACCTTACGCAAGGTAAGCTTTTATATTTCTAGCAGAGTTTAAAGGAAAATCTTTTGAGTATTTATTGAGCTGCCAAATAATTTGCTTATTCAATACTCGGCATTGGCATAATTTATTGTAGGGTTAATTGCATACATGTCCCTGCAAATATGTCGAATTGCAAATATATCCCTGCAAAATTCAACTTTTCATATTTATCCCTTCAAAAATCCAAAGTTCTTCAAATATGCCCCTCTGGTTAATCCCCGTTTGGAATCTGTTTATTTTTTAACAGATTCGATGTGAAATAACTTTTTTGCCCCCTTACAAATATATCCCTCCAAAAGCAATACCATTATATTTGTTACAAAAATGCCCCTCTCCAAAAATCATAAAATTCTATCATCAAAATAATTTTTTTTTTCCCTTTTTTTTTTTTTTTTTTTTTTTTTGAGGTATAATATGGAAAGGATAAATATGTAAATTCAATTTTTAATCTAACCAAGGTTAAGCATTTAATCTAGGGTTAAATCAACTTTTTTAACAGAGATGGACGGTAGGGGCATATTTGAATAATGGTGGATTTTTGAAGGGATAAATATGAAAAGTTGAATTTTGCAGGGATATATTTGCAATTCGACATATTTGCAGGGACATGTATGCAATTAACCCTTTATTGTAACTTGAGATGAATTGCTTTCTATTCTAACTTATTTAGTTCATTTTTTATTGAATAATTTGCTTACTCAATACTTGGCATTGGCATAATTTATTGTAACTTGAGATGAATTGGTTTCTACTCTAACTTATTCTTTTGCATTATCGTCCCTTTAGTTCGTTTTTTATTAGCATCCCTGAATGTTTGTTAGTATACGTGCTCTCCAGCTGATTGAAGTAAAGCGAATGGACAATTTTTATCCATCACCTACCTGTGCTATTCCATGCACAAACCCTAGAAATGAAATGCGCTCCAGGATAGGTTTATCTATTTAAGTGAACAAGGGACTAAATTGCAGTAAGTCAAAAAAGGGAGGACTGCCATGTATTTTATGATCCCTTTTGTCTTAAAACTCATCACATCTTTATAAAATTTCCAAGCCATGAGCTCGCCGAAGGGTAACTAATCAACAACTTGCGATTTTCGATTTCTTTTCTAGCCGGTTGCGTCCACAATAAACACTTTGGCTGGTGCACTCTACAAGGTCTTCAGCGCCTCGCCGGATCAAGCTAGAAATGAAATGCGCCAAGCGTGTTTTGATTATCTAACCCTGGGAGGTGTCTTCTCTAACGGGCCCGTGTCTTTGCTCTCTGGTCTTAATCCTCGCCCCTTGAGCTTGGTCGCCCACTTCTTTGCCGTGGCCATTTACGGCGTGGGCCGTCTATTATTGCCGTTTCCTTCTCCCAAGCGACTCTGGATTGGAGCTCGATTGATTTCTGTAAGTATCGAACTTTTTTACTACTATTCGCCGATGTTCCTATCATTCTTCTAATTCGTAAAAATGGTGGTACATAAAGGTATCGTTTGGTAACGGAATAACCAGAACTAGCTATTCTGGGGATAGGTATAAAGTACGGAATAAGAGCGAAAAAGCGTTTGGTTCGGTTCCAGGGATAAGAGATTTTGTGTTTGGTATGAGAATGAGGAATAAGAAAAATAAAGAGGTTGTGATGATGAGAGTGTATTGGGAAGGAAAAGAAAGAGAGGAGAGAGAGATTTGTGATGATGAGAGTGTATTGGGAAGGAAAAAAGAGAAAGAAGAGAGAGGAATTTGTGATGATGAGAGTGTATTGGAAAGAGAGAAAGGAGGGGAGGAGGGATAGTTTAATAAAAAAAAAAATTATAAAATAATAGATAAGAACTGTTGTTCCAGCTTATTCTGCTTGTACTAGAACTACTGTACCAAATAATTCTTGGTGCGTTTGGTAGAATAAGGGGGATAAACCTCTTATTCCCGGTTCTAGCCCCGAAACAAACGGTGCCAAAGTGTTCCAATTTCCAATCATTGATCTCACTTCAAATCGCGAGGAGGAGAAGCTCTCGTTTGTTTTCCTTTTTCTGCACCTTACGGTGGAATGTTTGCTTTGCGCAGGCCGCCTCAGGTATTATTTTCCCCATAATAAAAGCGGAAGGGGTCAGGCAAATGTTCTTCCCCGCGACAGTTCCGGCGTACTACAGAGCTCCTCCGACGAAGTGAAATGGACAGCAGGTATCCTCCGCAAACACATCGGAACTTCACTGTTTCGCTCTTAGCGTTTCTCCATTTCGCTCGCTTTTTGTAGTCTCGCGCGTCTTTTGTAAGAATGGATGAGAGGGGCATCTGCAAGTGAGCTTTGTTTCCTGAGATATAAGTTCTTGAAGTTGCTGTGCCATTCTTATGCATGTGATGATCTCATCTGTGTGGTGTAAATACTACTAACTCGGTTTAAGTAATCCTTTTTGGTTTGAATTATTCGACTTTCGTGTTCTGGAACTCGGCTATTTTTCGGACGTAACAGTGTTATCTTGTGTAATATATGTTCAGTTGTTTAATTTGCTGTGTGATTAGAGCAAATTCATTGGCTTAAATGTATATGTGAGCTAAATTTATCTTCAAATGTTGAGACCCCTGGGATGAAGCTCAGAACATCCACTGTTTACTAGGTTAGAGTGAACAATGGAGAGAGAAAGAGAGAGAGAGAGAGAGAGAGTAGAATCTCAGATTTGAAAGTTTTATTATTATTAGAATAAAAATTTATTAGGAAAAGTTTTCAACCAAAATTTCTTGTTAAAATTTTTGTCTCCGATTCTCTGTTCGCTATACCTTTTAATCTGTTACGCCCGAGTTCAAAAAATAGCGTCTAAATTTTTTTATTATTATTTATTTAATTGTTTAAGTTGTACGTAGTTAGACTACTCTGGTATTGCTGTAAAGGTTTAACTGTGCATATATAGAAAAAATTCAATTTCAAAGAAAATTAAAATTTTTTTATATATGTGGCGGTCTGTCACGCTCTCGCTGGTTTTAAACTCTCATTTTAAAAAAAAAATAAAAAATTTAGATACTGTTTTTCGAACTCAGGCCTTGGGGGCGTGGGTGTGACAGATTAAATCCTAAAAAAAAAAAAAAAAAAATTACTAAAAAAAAATCTTCACTCACCATTTATTTTACATTTTAACAGCCGAATAAAAATTCTGAACGTTTAATTGGTGAATATATAATGAATAATTGACGAATTTATTTTTTAAACTGTATTTTTTAATAAATTTAAAAATTAAAATGTAAATTTTATTCGTATTATATTTATACTGTAGCCGAAAAATATTAATTTTTTTAAAAACCATTGCTTATAATAATAGATAAAAACACATAGAATTGACATGGACTATTAATCATTTTAAGTCAACTATACAATTTTGAAAATTTTAATTTTAACTAACTTTTTAACTTATTTGATTTGAATCAATCGACAAATTAAAATTCAAGCTAATTACTTTATTAAATTTACAGTTGTGAGAATTTCACGAAGCATACTAACTAAATCTATAAAAATAAACTACGCATTCAAAATTTAAAATTAAAATACTGTTACATAGCTCAAATTAAACAAATTAAAAAGTTAAATAATAAAATAAAAATTTTGAAAGGATGAATAGCGAATTCAAAATACTTCATAATTCAAATAAATTTATTTTATGGTTTACAATAAAAACAAGTTAAATATATTTTTTATTATATTTTTTTTATTATATGTCGTACATTTTACCCACGTGTCAGTACCAGCCCAACCCATTTGTGTACTGTGTTTGTGGGTCTGGATGGTTTAAGATAGTTGATATATCTTAAAAAAAAAAATATTATTTTTAAAAAAATACTCAACACATTTATTTTCGGATAGGCTCGAATACTTAAGTTATTAATATACGCATAAATTTATTTAAATGGATATGGATAGCGACTATTTATATATTCCTAGGTCCAAAATATATGCACCTATTAATATTATAATGTAATATATAGGGTCCAAAATATATGCACATATTATTAAATAGTTAAAACATATATATATATATATATTTTTAACTCTATCGGATTCGAGTATTTTACCGGGTTCGGATCTGAATTTAAAAATTATTCCGAACTTGCTCATTAGAAAGTTAAATTCGGATCAGATCCAAATCTATCCAGAGGCATATTCGAAACTTTAGTGAGTAATGTTTTTATGCGTGTACTATTTTTTTTATTTTGGGTCCAGTTCGGTCCGATTCGGGTACGGATTATAGGATATTTTGCCCGTCACGTGCGATCCGTAATCAAGCAACATCGAGCCTAATCTCCACCGTCCATTAACGGACGGTCGAGATCACCCGTCGACTATTCGACGGTGGATTGTGCTCTCCGTACGCGTCCGCATGCGACACCGTCTCGTATCGTATTCCCCTTCTCCCCTCCCCCCCTTTTACCAAATTACCCTCGATCGTTCTCACCCTCTTTTTTTTTTCTCTCTCTCTCTTTCTCTCTCTTCGTCGACCCCTTTCTCTTTCTCTCTCTTAGGGTTTTAATCGCATCGCCACGGATCCTCTCTCTCTCTCTCTTAGGGTTTTAATTGCCTCTGTAGGGATCGTCGCTTCTCGCGCGTGGAGTTAGAGGGGGGGGGTTAGAGAGAGAGAGAGAGAGAGGCGATCCCGCGGTATTGCAGGGGAAAAGTGAGTGATTTATCTACTGTTTTTGTAGCTTTGGATGTGTATATATATGATTATATCAGTTTCATTTTATATTGCTATGAGTCTTATTTTTGTTAGTGTTCGTGATTGGAATGAAGGGTTTTGTGGACTTAGCGTTTAATCCTAATCTGTGTGTTTTGTTGATTATTTTCGTAATACCAGTGTTAAATTATTGATGAATTGATCCTATGATTGTAAAGTACGAAAATAAATTGATATGATGCGAATCGGAATCATAAAAAATCAAAAAAATTTACATTTTGTTTATGCTTCGCTTGATAATAGAAGTTCGTTGTGCGTATGTTATTGTTGATGAATTGATCCTGTGATTGTGAAGTGCGGATTTTTGAGATGAATGATGCCTATTGGAACCATGTGGAAAAGACATACATTGATATGATGCTCGTCGGAATCATAAAAAGAATCAATTTGTTAATCTTTTGTGCTTAGTTCGATGATCGAAGACATGTAGTTCCTCAAATCATCCCTCATTGTGCATATTAGTTCTTCTGTGTAATTTCTCAAGGCTAGTTGGTTTAAGCCTCTAAGGCAAGGAGTTAAGTGCCGTGGCATGGGATCGTGCCAAAAACTTGCCATGCCTGACTGTGCCGATGAGTGCTGGTGACAAAAAATACATGCGTGCCGACGCATAATGTATCTTTATCAAATCTTTTGAACTTTATTGAAAAAATTATTTAGTAATTTTTTTTTAAAAAAATGTTTTGAGCTGTGTCATCAGCATGGGGGCTGTATCATGTCGGTATTTTGTTGGTATGATACGTTACGGTGGATATGGACTGTATTGATGGATACTTAAATCCTTGCTTTAAGGTTACTATGTAAAAGCGGGAAAAAAAGAGAAAATTTAATCTTGCTCCTATTAGGTAAAATGGCCGTAAGCTGTGCTTGTCGTTGATAAAGCCTCACTATGAAGGCATATTTTTTACTATTCCTCAAATCTGTAGTTAACATAAGCCGGGAATCTAATATATGCAAGTTTCTTGCTTGAAAATTTTGAGCTGTGTCATCAGCATGGGGGCTGTATCATGTCGGTATTTTGTTGGTATGATACGTTACGGTGGATATGGACTGTATTGATGGATACTTAAATCCTTGCTTTAAGGTTACCATGTAAAAGCGGGAAAAAAAGAGAAAATTTAATCTTGCTCCTATTAGGTAAAATGGCCGTAAGCTGTGCTTGTCGTTGATAAAGCCTCACTGTGAAGGCATATTTTTTACTATTCCTCAAATCTGTAGTTAACATAAGCCGGGAATCTAATATATGCAAGTTTCTTGCTTGAAAATTTACCATTGTGATAGCTCGCAATTTTTTATGAGCTTTAAATATTAGAATGATTACGCCTTGATTTGTGGCTCCTTAGGTTTGTTGCTATTAACTCAATAGAGGAGATTTGTTTAGGCCATTTAGGTGCATCGTTTATATCTTTTCGGTCATTTTCCATTTATGGTTCAATTATACAATTTATTGTCCAAATTATACTCTCTCCTATTTTGCTGGTTCAATGCAAAAGTTCTTATTTATGCATTTTTCTAGTCTTTTGCTTCATTCTACTCCTCAAACAGGAAAAAAAAATTGCAATAAAAAGTTGGTCTCTGGTTGCTTAAATATTAGGCTAACCGTACGACTACTCAGTGCTTCATCCTTTGCGTATATTGTCCCTCCTTGTACGCGACAATATTATTCGAACGACTTACTTTGCTCATTATTTCTTTTGCCTGTGCTTGCTCGCCAGGTTTTTGTTTGAATCCAAGAGAAAAGTATATGGTACATAAAAAAAGGAACCATTCACCGACCGGAGAATCCTGCGGTTCTTCTTCAACCGTTCAATGGGAGATTTCGACTTTGAGGTAGGTCAACAGTTTTCTGATGTCAAGGCTTTTCGAAAAGCTGTTAAAGAAGCTGCTATCGCCCAGCACTTTGAGCTAAAGGTCATAAAGAGTGACCTGATTCGGTACTTCGCAAAGTGTGCCAAAGAGGGTTGCCCTTGGCAGATTCGTGCTGTGAAACTCTCCAATTCGCCAACATTTACTATAAGAAGCATCGATGGAACTCATACTTGCGGGAAAAGCGCACAACAAGGCCACCACCAAGCATCAGTGGATTGGATCGTAAATCTCATAGAAAATAGGCTACGAGATGACATAAATTATAAACCAAAGGATATATTGGAAGACATTCAAAAGAAATACGGTATTACTATACCATACAAACAAGCTTGGCGAGCGAAAGAAAGGGGTTTAGCCGCCATTTACGGGTCGTCTGAAGAGGGGTATTGCCTTCTCCCTTCATTCTGCGAGCAGATAAAGTTGAGTAATCCCGGAAGTATAGCCCAAGTTTATACTACTGGATCGGACCATCGATTCCAAAGGCTTTTCATTTCATTTAATGCGTCGATACATGGGTTTATAAACGGTTGTTTGCCTATTATCAGTCTTGGCGCAATGGAGTTAAAGAGCAAGTATCTCGGCACATTACTCTCTATTACATCATTCGATGCGGATGGCGGATTATTTCCTTTTGCATTCGGTATTGTTGATCTCGAAACTGATGAAAGCTGGTTGTGGTTTTTATCCGAGTTTCATAACCTTTTAGAAAGAAGCAACGAGACCGACATATCTAAACTCACATTCTTTTCTAGCGGAGAGAAGGGTATCGATGAAGCTGTGAGAAGGAAGTTTCCCGCCGCAAACCATGCTATATGCATGCGCCACTTGACGGAGAGTATCAATAAGGAGTTCAAGAACTCGAGGCTGGTCCAGCTTCTCTGGAAAGCAGCTTATGCGATCACCACTGTAGGGTTTAGAGAGCGGATGGCTGAGATCGAAGAGGTGTCCGCCGATGCAGCTAAGAAGATTCAGCTTTTTCCGCCTAACTGTTGGGCGGTGGTTTATTTCGAAGGATCAAGATTTGGCCATCTTTGTTCAAACACCGAAGATTTCCATCAATGGATACTCGATGCTCGCGAGCTTCCTATCCTTCAAGTGATAGAAAGAATTCACGCCAAACTGATGTCCGAATTCGACGAACGGCGGGAAAAGGTCGCCAATTGGACGAGCACTTTGGCCCCATCGGCCGAAAAAAGAATTTCTGATGCGGTCGAATTGGCTTGCGGATACCAAGTTCTCCGTTCCGACGAATTTGAATTCGAGGTCTTATCCGCCGACCGGTCGCACATCGTGAACATCGGCAACCGCACTTGCTCCTGCCGCGATTGGCAGCTGTACGGTATGCCGTGCTCGCACGCCGTCGCGGCGATAGTATACTGTCGAAGGGACGTGTACGATTATACGGAGAAGTACTTTACGACGGAGAAGTACCGCGAGGCATATTCCCAACAGCTGCACCCTATTCCCGACAGGGGCGAGTGGGGTATATTGAAGGAAAGTCTAAACGAGGAGGAGAACCGAATCGTTCGCCCGCCAAAGTTCCGTCGCCCGCCAGGGCGGCCGGAGAAGAAGCGGCCGTGCGCGGAGGAGGCGGGCCGGGTGAAACATACGGTGCACTGCAGCCGCTGCAACCAAACCGGGCACTACAAAAGAACATGCAAGGCCGATACGATCCCGCGATTAGAATATTAGCTCTTTGTTTATGGCACAGTGCTCTTATAGTATAGTCAGCATATTGTTTCATGAGAGCAAATGCTTCACTTGATTGTTGTAAATTTATTGACCTGTTTTTGGGATTTTAAATCTTATTTGCAAGCCTAAGGGCTTTCATAATTGATTATGTATAGTTCTCACTACTTTTCTATGTTTTTGCCCTTCATGTAGAGGGAGCTAGAATGAGAGGGCATTAACTTAAAGGGGGCATTGGTTCTAAATATATTTCTACATTTTGTAGATGCATAATGATACCCATTAATTGAATTTTCTAACTCACCTGAATTTTGATCCGTTTTGATTCAACTATTTAATCTTTTTGATTCTTCTGGTACAAATTTTAAGCTCATTACTTATTCTAATAAAATTATAATTGAATAAATTATATAGAATATGCTATTTAGGCCTGCAAAAATAAGCGACATATTCAAATTTGAAAGTTTAATGAATTAAAAATTTAGATAGCAAAATTAAAGATTAAGTAGTTGGATCAAAACAGGACATGGTTTAGATAAGTTTTAGGGATTGATCTGTCTTGATTTTAATTTTCTGTAATATACTTAGGCTGCGTTTGGTTCGGGGATAAAAAAAATTTAGTTATACCGGGGATAGATATAAGTTATGGTATTAGCAGAAATTAATGTAAATTTCTGTTTGGTTGGGTTTAAGAGTTATACCGGATTTAAAGAAAATTATGTTTGATAAATTATATAGGAATAAGAAGAATAAGAGCAATAAGAGAAAATTATGTTTGGTTGGGTATAGAGGAATAAGAAGAATTGAGAGGATAAATATTTTTATTTACTATTTTGCCCTTTATGATATAATTTAAAATTAAATAAATTTATGGTATTAATCAACCTTATATTTAATTTAGATAAATATTAAAAAATTCAAATAATACTTACAATTAAATATTAAATTGTAATATTAATATTTAATATTTATCTAAATATTAAATATTAATATTTAGATAAATATTAATATTAAATATTAATGTTAAATATATTTAATATTAATATTAAATATTTATCTGCTATTCCGCCTGGGGGTGGGAATAGCTAAACTCACCCCTTAGCGGGTTATCCCAGAATAACCTGCTAAGGAGTGAGTTTAACTATTCCCACTCCTTAAATCATATTTGGGTATAATGATGGGATAAGAGGGTTATTCCTTTTCTTATCCCCGTTACCAAACGTTACCTAAATAAATACTGCTCACATCTACATGGCTTAAAATGCTACTACTTGAACCTGAGTGATATAGTGGAGGTGAGCCAACATTAGCCTTTGTTTTTTTAATCTTTTTCCCCTTATTTTTGGTTAAATCTCCTTTAATTTTTGACTTGGAATCATACTCTGCACAACACAAGCGCGCCGGATCTCTTGCGTGAAGTTCCTCATCTCTCAAATCGTGAGCGAACGAAGAGAATATTACACAAGCAAGACTCAAAATCTAATATCATATAAAATTTTCTTTTGAAAATAACAAATTACAGAAAACTTGAAGAACAGTTGAAACAAGAGAGAGAGAGATGCGAGGGTGAGAGATTCGAAAAAGTAATTGTCTCATTAACATTCAAACTACACTTCTTCGGAAACTTCAAGAAGTGTTGAGAGTAAATGTCAGAATCAGAATACTGCAATGTTGATTACATGTTTGAAACATAGTTAATTTACGAATTATTGAGAATCCGAATTAGTTAATTTACGAATTATTGAGAATCAGAATTAAAGGTGCCGTTTCTAATTTTTTTTTTTAAATTCAGAATAATTCACGAATTTTTGAATCAAAAAAGTATTATTCGCGAATTATTTACGAATTACAAATTTTTGAGTGAAAAATTCATTACTTTTCAAAGCATAGTTAGTTAATTCGCGAATTATTAAAAATCGTCGGAAATAATTTAAAATTATATTTTTTTTATTCTAAATAAATATTTTATTTATTTCTAAAATAAATAAATTAAATTATTTTAAAAAATTATAATTGTTTATACTAATAGTATAAATTTTTTAATTTTTTTTTAATTTAATAGCCGAATTTTTGATCCCGAATTTTTAATTAGTGAACGTATTATTTCCGTATAAATCGCGTATCCGAATAATTGACGAGCACGTTTTTTAGCCGAATTTTTAAAAAAAATTTAAAATTATGATACGAATTTTATCCGTATTATATCCGTACCGAATCCGAATTAACTAACTATGGTTTGAAACAGACCATGAATAGGAGGATCTTTCATTGGTTTTGTGATGAGAAGCAAAAGGGGAGACAACAGCTACACAGTTACAACAATTATTGGGTACATTATCAAAAGGGTTAATTGCATATGACTCCCTGCAAACATATCGAATAGCAGATATATCCCTACAAAAGTCCAACGTTATTCATATATATCCCTACCATCTATCTCTGTTAGAAAAATCTAGTTAACCATAGGTTAAATACTTAATCTTGGTTAGTTAGTAAGGTAAATTTATCTTTTTACCCTTATAGATATTTCTGCATTATTTTTTGGAGGAACATTTTTGAAAGGGCAAAACTGTCATTTCACATATAATCCGTTAAAAAATAAACAGTGAACTAACGATAATAAACCGGAGGAAGCCGTATATCTGTTATTCGATATGTTTGCAGGGAGCCGTATACAATTAACCCTTATCAAAAAGGTGGGGAGTGTGTCTAAAGGACAAGAAAACCTAATCTTAACAAAAAGGATTGGGGTTAGGGTTTCTACCAGCGCTTTCGAGTATACTGCCAGCACGAAAAGGAATAAGTAATCCCCGACGGCTTCCCGTGTAAATTTGTCGTCTGTGAGTTTGCACGTCGGATCATTTTCGGTGCTATTTTCCGTCGTGCGTACGTTTCACCAAACCTGTCAATGAGAAGCACAGTAATGAGTAATTAACAAGACCGTGATTAGTATCATAATTTGCAAAGGAAAGAACTCTCGGATCGTTGGCGCTAACCATTAATCCCAAAAGCTCGAGCTGTTAGAAATACATAACCAATTCACTTAAAGCGTACAGACACAGCGCCCACGGGTCTCGACCGGACTCAACCCACCTGGACGTTGGGTCTATTGTTGGGCCTCTTACCGTTAGGTCTATTATGGACCGCAGCCCCACTCAACTTATTGGGCTCACCCAACTCAACTTATTAGTCTCCTGGGCCTATTGTCACGAGGCAGGAAGTTGGACCTATTTAAACCATAAATAAATAGCCAACAAGAACATGCGCAAGAACTACTTTAGCAAAGCGCTGTTTTAAATTCCTTATTTAGAACAGTCGAGAGGGAAAGGTTGAGTATCAAATATGAAAACACCGTAGACTAACAAAACATGAGATTTTAGAATAACCTATATTGGTAATATAATACGAATACAGCTATATGATCCAACAGCATAAAAAGTTCTGCTTTCAGAACATACCTACTGTTCAGCAACTTTTTCATCATGTTCATCAGCATAAGAGGGCCTCCATTTCCTATCGAAAAGTCCGAAGCTTCTTTGCACGACAGGTTTCCGTTCGTTCAGCTTCTCATCTATCAGGCTCAATAGTTCTTGCAATCCGATCCCTGCCACCGCAGACGTTCTCACATGACCGCCCGGTCTTGTCGACTCCGTCCTCACCTCCCACTGTTTTGTACTCTCAGACTCGGATTGTTGCGCATCAAAATTTTCCATGTGTTCTTCCGTTAGATCTTCGAGGCCTTCCTCAGATGGTCGCATGGATGGAATGTCGTCGTCGCGATCGCCATCTATAACCTCCACAGATGACAGCTCAGACGCCACTTCATCGTCTACTTCTGAAAATGTTTCTTCATCTTCCTCTCCCTCCTCGCCTTCAGCGAATTCATTAGCTCGATTGTTCTCTTCAAGAAGATCAATCTGTACAAGTTATAGCATTTGATGCCACTACTCTTTTAGCTAAAATTGGAGAGCACATTAAGAATTGTACTATTTAAGTTTTGAAAATACGAGGGTATGTTTACTTTATTCCAAACTTCAATCATGTTTTCAATCTTATCCTCCGGGACTCCTATCTGTTGCAACACTTGTAGCACAGTTGAGCGATGCTCCTCAAGATTAGGCGCACTTGCATCTAGCACATGCTGCACCATTAGATCAAGTGGGAAAAATAGTTAGAGAGAAAAAAAAAAAGAAGCAAAGTAATCAGAGTAAACAAAAGAGAAGTGCCAAATGAGATGTTTGTGTATCCAAACGGAGTATAAATCATATTCCTCATGAAAATTGATATAAGATAATATTGCAAAAAAAAAAGAAGAAGGTACCAAACAGAAGAACTCATACCACTAACAAGTCCGCCTCGACGACTTCTTCGAGTGTCGCATGAAATGCTTCAACTAACTGGAGAAAACTTAGAAAATTAACTAATAGTTTCAGAACTATTTGTATATAATAATTTAATCGATACATAAAGATTACCTGCACAGGCAAATCTGAGATAAAACCAACAGTATCGCTAAGAATCGCTTTCCTCCTGAGTAGCATTTGAAAAGAAAAATTGCCACACCACATTTAGATAGCAAAATTTTGCAAATATACGCCGTGTTATTTCCTTTTAAGATGACGACAATAAGTAAATTGAGATGGGTACCCAGATGGGAGAACTACACTTCTTAATCGAGGATCCACTGTAGCAAATAACCTGTATTTTTGCCAGGTTAATTTCTATCTAAGTAGGACTAGATAACCAAATCGATAAATTTCTTCTCTTAAAAATAGATGGTTGGACAATTACCGATCATCACTGTATAGATCACATTCTGAAAGTGCACTGACCAGAGTAGATTTCCCCTGCGCGCATGGTATAAAATATAAATGCATCGATTGGAAATTATTGTATTAAAAGTTAAAAGTTTCCAACCTCAACAGTTGCATATATACTTACAAAAGCAGCAGGTTAGAAGAATGAGAACTAAAGTTGATTTAAGTGATATCTTAATGTATCTGCAGAGCTTTTACATGTATATCCCTAAAAATTCACCTATTAACATGAATACCCCTGTAAATTCTGAATTCGCACATACCCTCAAGAGTGCAGTTTCTTACGACAATATCCTTAAGGGTGGAAGTTAATCTTTTATAAGGAAATGTTGCATAATGAGCGGTGTACTTACGAGGGTAAATTTTACAGTATGTATATGCGCAAAGAACTCAATAGCAAACTTCTATATTAAGACCACATACTGCATTTGTATATCCAACAACAGCAACAGTTGCTAGGCCTTGACCATATGAACTACCATGCCTTTTCCGAGCAGAACGTTGCAAAGCTCGAGTTCGGCGAACTTCTGCAATTTGCTCCAACAAACTATTTCGACGCTCTAGAATTCTGGATTAAGAGCATTTGTGTTAGAAATAGCTAAAAAAGACCAGCAAAGTACTGGAAGAACAATGAAGAATAAAATGTGTAATCCATTAAGTCTGAACGCACCTTCTGCGTTGAAGTTGAAGCTCAGTTTCTCCCGCACCACTTATAAAACCTCGTCCTCCACTGCCCCTCCTGTAGAAGCAACCAAATTGTGGAGTATCTTATTAGACAAAAAAAAAAAAAAAAAAAAAAAAAAAGAAGAAAAGAACAGTGGATACATTAAAATTTTTAAAAATAAAATAAAAAAAGAAGTATATTATGCTTTTAGGATTTCTAAAACAATTGCATGCTAATATATGCTAGAAAAGAAGTAAAGAACTTTCTGCATCCAGCCTTAAGCATTTACCATGAGTATTTTAGTGCAAAGTAAACCTCCCGGGTTTAATAGATACTTTTACTTCAAAAATTCCAGAACAATGATGCCGCCAAAAGGTGGCTCATATACTCATTCAAGGGAAAGAATGTTCATTTATTTACAATGTGCATGAATATTCAATTATCCGCATATACAAAAAGCAGAATCTGTTCATCCACTTTCTCTCAATTTCTCTAAATTGAAAAGCAGAAATTTATTCAAAAAGTACAGGGCAAAAGTGCTGAACCTACCCCCGCGCACTAACAACTTCAGCTTCTCCACTCGGTCCAAAAGTAAGTCGTCCACCTGGACCACGCACACGCACAAGCCGAGTCCTTTTGTACATAAGAGCGGCTAATTCTGACTGTGAAAATGAAAAAAACAAAAAAAAAAAAAACACAGAAAATCACAATTAACTTTTCAATGTGAATTTTAGAATTCGAGCTGCAGAAGGGAAATCAAGTCAATAAATAAAGTTAGGCAAAAAGAGTAAGACCTGTAGCTTTGCTTCTTTCGTTTCAGCATGAGCATTGAATATTTCTATTATAAGACCAACACGATCAAGAACTGGTTTTCCCCAAGCTACCTACCAATTGAAATTACTACATAAACATCATGGCGCATATTGTTAAACTAATCACATAAAAATAATCATAGCCAATCTCAAGCATTTCCACCAGACTTCCAGAAAAAGAATTATAGAGACTTGCCTCCAAGTTGCGCTGTTGAATCCCAGATAAACTTGCATTGACAAAAACTGCATCTATTCCATTCTGCGAACAATATTAAGTTAAAATATTATTTACAAAAACGAGGAAGAAGCCTTTTTGGTTACAGATGATGCGAGATTTGCTCGACCACCTATAGAAAATAAAATGATGAAACATTATAAATCATATACTTCCTCATACATACTCAGCTTTCCAGTCACACTAAGGTAGGTTGAGCAAAAATATTATGAGTCTTTGAAATATGGATAGGAAACATAGCAAGCAGTCTTAAATACTGCAGTAATGAAAGTCAATGACCATACTTTTAAGCTGCCGCCGTACTTTTCTAAAACAAGTAACCAAGGATCATACAGCAATATGTTTCGGCAATGAACAGATCGATCCACTGATATTCCATTAACCTTACCAATGAGTACTCATTCAAAGCTCCTAATAGCCGGAACAATGCCCAAAAATATTATAACTGATCTCACCCACCAAAATCTTAACCTTCCAAACAGGTGATAGGACGCAAAATGAGTTCCCAATTGTCATATTAAAATGAGAAAAAGAGGGGGTAAAAGAAATTTTCCTCCCATCCTCCAAAAAGGAATTGGGAGGCCTGAGTATTTCTACTAATTAGAAGAAATCATAAAAGATTAGAGTATTTCTACTACTTAGAAGCAATCATACAAGATTGGAACTCAATTTACTTTTAATGCAATAGGAAATGCAAAAATCAAAAGTAACGTAGTTAAATTTCCAGGGTTAATGGAAGACATAAGAAACACCTGCTCCTCTGATTCCAAAGCCTTTAGATGGCATTTGATATTGTCAACAGTCCCTGGTCCAAAGTATGTGTCTGCAGCAAGCATGACGTAGAACATCATTCTTTTTCCCAATTTGTTTAGCAAATATAAATTCGACAAGGTCATAGTTGTCCATAGAGAGAGTTTCCAAAATGGAAAACTAATGGACAGCATGTAGAATATTGATAGTTCAGCAAAAGAAATTTAAAAGGACAAAGAACTGATGAAGGTTTAATAGCCTTCTAGAGTCTTTACTAGTAATTGTCCATGCTAAGGATTGCATGCTACCAGAATTAAACAGGCCTTCTAGAGTCTTTACAAAGTAAGATTAGAACCAAAAAGCTAATTTTGATTTCAAAACTAAAATTTGCAAATATAAACGGCTATTTCTAAGGGATCTATTAGAGTACCAAACCAAGCTAATGCGAGTGTACTCTAGTCCAACTAGAGATTCAATTAGCATGTGATATAGTAAAAAGATTCAAAATGTTTGACACTCCTTGAATCAATTCCAGAGCCACTTCCCACGGATAGTGTACTTGCTTATGAACTAAAAACTAAGGTCAAATTATAAACACAAGTTTCCAACTTTATTTTCATACAAAGGATCAAATTTATCTATGAACACAGAGATCTCAGCAGGAGAAAGGGATCGAACCTACGTGCGTCTTAGAGGATCGAACCAAAAAGCTAATTTTGATTTCAAAACTAAAATTTGCAAATATAAATGGCCGTTTCTAAGGAACCTATTCGAGTACAAGTGTACTCTAGTCCAACTAGAGATTCAATTAGCATGTGATATAGTAAAAAGATTCAAAATGTTTGACACTCCTTGAATCAATTCCAGAGCCACTTCCCACGGATAGTGTACTTGCTTATGAACTAAAAACCAAGGTCAAATTATAAACACAAGTTTCCAACTTTATTTTCATACAAAGGATCAAATTTATCTATGAACACAGAGATCTCAGCAGGAAATAGGGATCGAACCTGCGTGCGCCCTGGCGGATCGGGCGGCGGGGTTCTGGACGACGAGGTGCGGGGGCAGGTCCTTGGAGGCGAAGTCGCGGTCGTAGAAGCCATCGCGTGGCTCCTCGAGGGAGTTGGCGAGGTTGAGCCCCTCGGCGAGCTTGGAGTCGAGGAGGGCGTCGGGGCGGAGCCGCGGCTGCACCACGAAGAGCCGCGGCGGCCGCGTGGGGTCCCGCCCGAGAACGAAGAGCCCTAGACCGCCGCCGCCGCCGCCCCTGTCGCCATCGTCTTCGTCCTCGTCTCCTCCCTTCCTCTTCCTCCGCCGCGAGGATGTGGAGAATGGGGAGTGGGTAAGAGGAGGAGAGGGAGCTGGAGCAGTGGAGGGGAAGAGGAGGTGGAGGGGTCGGAGGAGTAGGGTTCGAGAGCGGAGGCGCGGGAGGAGGGCTAGGGTTCGGAGCATAGCGACGGGAACGGTGACGGGGACGGGGACGGGGACGAGGACGAGGATGGATTTTTTTTTTTTTTTTTTTCGGGCTAAATTATAAAAAACCTCCTATTATTTTAGTCTCAATAATCGATATACTAAAATTTACATTAATGTCCTCATATACATTATTATTATCTTAAATAGGTCCAGTTCTTACTTAGTACGATTATTGAATTCAAATATAAAATTTTATAAAAATAAATTTATTAACAAAATTAATTTTTATATAAATAATATAATAAAATAATATAAATAAAATAAAATTACTTAATAGACCTTTTTTTTAACAATTTTTGAGTTGTAGATTAAATAAATGTTTGGATATATGTCAACTTGCTTTACTAATAAAGATTTACGTCCTAATTTGTTATTTTTTAAAAATGTTGGATAATCGACGTAATTTTTAATGTAGCAACAATTGAATAGCGGCTAATGTGTAGGAAGGAGGCTTTTCATAATTTAAATAGACCCTTTTAAATTTAAATTATTTTTATAAAATTTAGATTAAATCATAATTTTATTTCTCAAATTATGAAATGCTTAATACTGTAGTTCTCAAACTTTAATTTATTATAATTTTTATCATAAATATTTTAGGTTGTTGCAATCTAGTCTAAATTTAGATGGATGGATCAGTGATACCAATTTAACGTAGTAATAATTAAGAGAGATAATTACGTGTGTACCCTGAAATATGAAGAAATATTTGATTTACCTTTCTTATTTTTTTCTTTCCAATATACCCTTCATACGTTCTATCGTTATTAAAATTACCCCTACCGTTTTCCTTTGTTAAGTTAATTAGGGTTAAACTAGAGTTAAATAATAATCGGAGTTGAAAACTATCAGTTATATCTATTTTGTCCCTATCTATCAAAACTATTAAAAATTTTAAAAATACATAAGAAAAAATTGGTTATAATAGAAGGATATATTTGAAAGGACAAAATGGTAATTTCACACAGATAATGGCAGCTCCAAAAGAGTTTAATTTCAGAAATATTTTAGAAAAAAGTTGGAACATAAGAAGGGTAGTTTTAATATTAGCCTTATAAGAGGGATAAATATAAAAACAGAAAATTTTTTGGGAATATATAGAAAATTGCCCCTAATTAACACATTAACATTGAGTTAACTAATTTGGATTGTGAAACTTTATTACGATAATTTAAGCATACAATTAGCCAAAATTTGATCAACAAATAATGAAAGATTTTCAGTTCATCCAAAAAATTTATTGGAAATTAAAAGTACAAATTTTAAAACTGTAAAAAATTTTGCATTTTTATTATTTGCATTAGTGATGACTTATATGTGTGTAAAGAATTATATCAGCTGTAATAGTTAATAGAACAATGTAAGGACACACCTTACATTGTTACACAATTACAGAGCAGAGGTAAAAAAGCTGCTGCACTTCACACAGATTCATTCAATTATGCCAGTTGATAAACAAGAACAGAGAAGTACTAAACAAATTTGCAAGATTCAAGCACCAAGTTTAAATAGATGGTTTGGTAAATGTTACCTTCGGTGACGAAAGAATCGGTCGGAACGAAGTCGAGACGATTGTTCCTGCTCTTCGCTGCATGGTAAGATCATTCTTCATCGTCGAGATTCGATGGTCTACCACGACTGCGACCGTGGCCACGGCTAAGAGCTCGGCCTTTCCGACCATTTCGCGCCTTCTCCCTCTTGCTCTTCTTCTTCGCCTTCTCTTCCAAGTCCCTAACCCCGCGCCGCTTGTACATCTTAAACGAAATGTGCCTCTCCTCCGCCATCTTCCGCACCTTTTCGGTGATCTCGGCCGCGATTTGCCGATTGTATAGCTTCTTCAACCCCTTCATAAGCTTTGCAAATGTATCGGCCTGCGGCATGAGGCCCGAATCGAGCATGTCCAAGCAATACGAGCACGCCTCCTTGACGTGCTTGTTCGAGAACAAGGCGTGGATCCAAATGGTCCACGCGCTCACGTTAAGCTCGCACCCTTTACTCGCAATGCATCCCCACATTTCCTTCGCCAACTCGAGTTTCTCGTCTCTTAACAATGCATTCAGTAAGTCCTTTAAAACGCCGTATTGGGGGGCGACGAAGAGCCCCCTCCCCGCCATCTCTTTAAAATACGCGCAAGCGTCGACTAGCGCGCCTTGCCCGACAAACCCATGAATCATAATGAGAAAAGTGTCGAGATCGGGGCTCACGCCGCGATTATCCATCTCATTCCATATGGCGACGGCCTGCGACAGCTCACCGAGCTTGCACGAGAGCCGAATCACCACTTCGTGAATGCCGAGATCGGGAAAGGACCCGTCTTTCCGCATCCTCTCCATGAGCTCCAAGCACTCCTCCAACTGTTCTTTCTTTTCGTGGGCAGCGAAGATCGGAAAGTAAGCCCTCGAATCCGGCCTGAACCCTCGCCGGGGCATCTCACCAGCGAACTCGTAAGCCCTATCAATTCTCCCGGATTTACAGAACCCAGTGATCAGAGTAGTGTAAGTGACTGAATCGGCTCTGCAATTGTTCCTGGTCATTTCGACGAACACCCGGAGTGCGTCGTCCATCCGCTCCCGCGAGCACAGGCCCTGGATCAGGGTAGTGTAGGAAATCGCATTGGGCTCGCACCCCTTCCGCCGCATCTCCCTCAGCAGCTCGTACCCGTCTTCGAACTTGCCCGCGGAAGCGAACCCGCCGAGCAGGGTGTTGTAGACGACGACGTCGGGCTCAAAGCCGGATCTTTTCATCTGAACCAGGACGAATTTGGCTTCTTCGAGCTTGCCGAGCTTGCACCAGCCGTAGAGGAGCGAGGTGAAGTGGCGGAGATCGGGGGGGAACCGGTCGCGCATTTCCTCGAACAGGTTGGCGGCCTCCCTGACGCTGCCGTGCTTGCAGAGCGCGTCGAGGAGGGCGCCGAAGACTCGGTCGTCGGCGGGGACGCCGTAGCGGGGCATTTGGTCGAGCACGTCGAGCGCGCGGGAGACAAGGCGCGCGGCGGCGAAGCGACGGATGAGTGCGACGAAGAGGTCGGGGGAGAGGAGCTCCGGGTGGAGGCGACGGAGGTCGGAGAGGAGCGCCCACGCGGCGTCGAAGCGGCGTGACCGGGCGAGGGCTCGGAGGAGGAGGCGGCGCGCTGCTGGGGAGGGGGGTGCGAGGGAGGAGGACCATGAGAAGAAGCGGAGCGCGAGGAGCGGGGCGGAGGCTCCACACCGGGAGAGGACGCGCTCGACGAGCGCTGGGTCGACGCGCGCTGAGGAGAGCGCGAGCGCGAGCTTCGAGGGGTCGGCGTGGAAGCGCCGTAGGATGCGGTACGCGCGTTCGACTGCGCCACCAACGTCGCCGTCGCCGTCGCCGGAGAAGGTAGTGGCACCGCCGCCGCCGCCGCCGCCGCCGCCGCCGCCGCCGCCGCCGAGGAGTGGGGAGGAGGAGACGGAGAGGGGGCGTAGAGGGTGGGGTTTGAGAATGAGTCGTCGCGTCGAAGGGGTGAGAAGCTTCTTGTGCATTTTTTTTTTTTTTTTTTTTTTTTTAAAAAAAAAAATAAATCTTCTGGTGCGTTTGTTTGTTGTTGTTATCACTGGAGAAATATATTGCAGGTGAAGCAGAATTAAAATTTCAAAAAAACAAGATAGTGTAATTGATTGATGCCCAATAAGATCAAAGTTGCTTTGAATCTTTCAATTATTCTGGAGGGATTGGATTCACCAATAATCTCCACAAGAGCAACTCCCCCCCCTGAAGCAATGAAACCTGTGAGCATCTCTTACTGTAATCTCCCTCCCAGCTATCTTCGAAATGAGCTTGATTGCATTGTGACAATCCCCGCAAATCCGCAGGTTCTTGATCACCAAAATCGGCTCTCCGTCTCGAGTACTGATCAGTCCGAAGGCCACCGCGAGCTTCTCGCTGTGGTGCCGCAACCTTTTCTCGCCTTCTTTCTCGTGATCCCTCGCCAGAGCCCACCGCACATCCGGCACATACCCTTGCTTCTTCATCTTCTCCGACACCTCCGATAAGAATTTGTACACCTCCTTGATCCGAGGATGCGACACGTCGTCGGCGACGAACACGTTGATTATCTTGTTCAATTCGATCCAGCTGCACCCGGGTTTTTTCCTCACCCCTCTATCTTTCATCAGTTTTCGTACTTTCGCAACTTCCTCCCAGCTCCCGCTGCTCGCGTGCATGTTCGCGAGCATAACATACGCTGAAGCATTATAAGGATCGAAGTGGATGATCTTTTCAGCTGCCCTGGCCCCGAGATTTGTGTTCCCGTGGGTCCTACACGCGCCGAGAAGCGCGGTCCACCCGATTGGTCCTGGATCGAACGGCATTGTCGTGATCAGCTCCTCGACTTCTTCAAACCTCTTGGCGCGAGCGAGGAGGTCGATCATGCACGAGTAATGCCCCTCGCACGGTTTTAATCCATACTTTTTGCTCATCAAATGGAAATACTCCCGACCTTCTTCGACCTTTCCGGTGTGCGCGCACGCGGAGAGCACAGAAATGAAAGTAACGCTCGTGGGCTCAATATCTGCGTCGAGCATTTCTCTAAAACGACCCAACGCCTCAATGGCCAATCCGTGATGAGCGAATCCAGCGATCATCGAATTGTACGAAACCGTATTCTTCTCCATCATTCTTTCGAACAATTTTTTAGCGTCGTTGACACTTCCACACTTCGAGTACATGTTGACCAATGCATTGTTAACTGAAATCCGATTGCTCGGGAACTCCGACTTAACCGCCAATGCATGCATTTGCCTTCCTTGAGACGGCGAGGACAAGTTCGAGCATGCGCTTATCGCACACACAAAGCTACAATCGTCGGGCATGAAACCGTCCCTCCGCATATTCGTAAAGCAATTCAAACCCTCTTCGGAGAATTCGTCGTTCAACGAGTAGCCCGATATAATAGTGTTCCATAACACCAAATCCGTCTCCCTCACTCCGTCGAACACTTTTCGTGCATCGCGAATCCTTCCGCACTTGGCGTATAGATCGATCAAACCGCTGCCCACGTGACAATTCCGCTCGACGGCGTTTTTTATCAGGCGGGCGTGGAACTGGGTGCCGCCCTGCAGGTCCTCGAGCGCTGTGAACGCGGTGAGCACGCTCGCCAAAGTGTACACGTCGACCTTCAAATCCCTCCTCACCATTTCCTGAAACAGAGACAGCGCCTTCGTCCCCTCGCGGTGTTGCCCGCACACGACGATCATGCAATTCCACGACACCTCATCCCTCACGGGCATTTCATCGAACAGCTTCTCGGCGCTCCTCAAGAGCCCACCTTTGCCGTACCCAGAAAGGACCGAATTGTTTACGGAGACATACGAATCGAGCCCGGCCGATACGGCGAGTGCGTGGAGCTGGTCGACGCCGCCACCAGCTGCGGCGGAGACGATGGAGGAGAGCGTGAATCCATCGACGTCACGGAGACCCGATCGACGCATTTGGGAGAAGAGTTCGAGGGCGTCGCGGGAGCGGCCGCCGAAGGCGAAGGCGGAGAGGAGGGTGTTGTAGGAGACGAGGTCGGGCGCGGGGATCCGCTCGAAGATTCGCACGGCGAGGTCGGGGCGGCGGGCGTGGGCGGCGAGGAGGGCGTTGTGGGAGAAGACATTAGGGTGGGGAATTTCGTCGAACAGGTGGTGGGCGCGGCAGAGGAGGCCACATTTGGAGTAAAGGAGGAGGAAGTGGTTGGAGAGGTAGGTGGAGTGGGGGACGAGGGACTTGACATAGAGCGCGTGGAGGGTTTCGCCCCCCGCAAGGTCTCTGGCGGCGACGGAGGCTTTGAGGAGGTCGCGGAAGCGGCGGAGGACGAGGAGGTGGTGGTGGCGGTGGGAGCAAGAGAGGTGGTTCATTCCTTTACTACTCCTAACCAGTTTAGATTATTTGTGCAGGGTCCTGCACATGTTGAGAGATTCAAATATGAATTTGGAGGGAAAGGGAGAGGTGAAAAGTGTAATTTTTTCTTTCTTTAAAGAAGTCAGATAAAACAGCAGAATCTGAAGATAGCATGAGAGTCATTTTTCGCGTAAAAGGCAGAAGCACATCTTCACCATTTTATCACATTGAACTACTCAACATCCAACCAAAACAGGTTCAAATAGCTCAACCACAAAATTGAAGAATGAACAAATTCTGTTCACACCACTAAGTTTACACATTACTTTTAGTCGACTGACCGCTCGGTTTGGAACCGCCATTCGATTCTTCGATACTGCCGTTCGTCTGCATCTTCTTCGCCAACCACAACACTTGCATCAACCCCCCATTACCTACCTGAGAGAGTAGCACCCTTCCTTGAAGCTTCAGGGAGAGAGACATGATCTTAACAAGTACAAAGAATGATCCAATGCTGATAAGATGCCTGGGAGATTCTCCATCCTGTATAAAAACAGTCGCGCAGTCGTATAAATGATTAACCAATTTGAGAGAAAACTCGAGAGAATTCGAAGTGAGATTAACCTGTGTAGTTTTCTGGAAAAGCGCGTGCAGCAATTCTGTCAGGAAATCGGCGAGAGCAATGCCTATGAATAGACCGAGCGGAATCAACAGCTCTCTATCTCTTGATATTGCTAGATATAAATCTAATGCGGCACTACCGAGAAACAGAACAATTAATGACCACTTCAATGCTTTCTCGCCAACAACGAGCAATTGCTCTATAACTTTATTTTTAGCTTCTTTCCATGGAAATACTTTGATTGGTTCAGGGAGGGTCGAGGCCAGCCGTTTCGACAAGTTATCCACATAATTTGTGATACATTTCAGGTTGCCAAATTGCTCAGCAGCTTGAAGTTTAATGAAGGATTTCGAAGAACGCCGCTTCGAATAAGATTCTGAGGATAAATGGTAGCTACAATAAGCGTGGTTCCGATATCTCTGAGAAATTACTACCTGCGTAGAAAATAAAGTAAACACAGATACCTACTTCATCAAAATCTACTTTAAATCGAGCAAATCATCATGACAAAGAAGCACCGAATAATGGCCAAATTATTGTATGTAAGCGCAACTAGGAAAAAAGAAAAAGAACTTTCTAATCACGAAAATATCAAAAGCCACCTACATTCGATCGACGAGTTTATGCGACATTATTATTGGCATGAAAGCATTAAAACATAAAACAGATCTTTCTAATAACTATCTCCGATTATAAGAGGATAAGGTCTATGTTCGTTCTACAATATCAACTACAAACTGATCTGCGAAAAGGAAAAAACAATCAAAATCCTTTACGACAAAGCTACGCAATATGGCCAATGGACGATCTATGCATGCGGATGTTAACTTATACCGCACATCATTTCTTGTGATTTCGAATACCACCATAACAATTGTTTACTACCGAGTAAATATGAAAAGCCGCAAAAGTGAATGCTATATCGACGACTACTACATCCGCGAAAGAACTATCACCTCTAACGAACCTTCGTCCTTCGTTCTTTTCTCTCACGAGATAATTTTAACGGAATTCGCCTACGATTGTACTCATCCGACTATAACTGTTCATGTTTTACTCATGAAATTAAAATAGCAAAATTTGGAACTTTTCTTAATACATCAATTGATACAAATGTAGAAGATTCTCAATAAGCAAACCATAAAACCTCACCACTTCTCATCTCTTCTTCTAAACAACTAAATTAATTACACTTTGCATAAAAAATCTCAACATATCCCCACTAGGTTGAGATCAAATTCAACATTATAAACATTAATTGGATTCAAATTCAACATGGGTGATTACATTAGCTAGGGATTAGTTCAAAAAAACAAGTTAATTTGATCTCAAACTAAAAATCCACCATTTACTACTCAATTAACGCAATCACATCAAATTCGTATCAACTATCAACAAAAAATCGAAAAGAAGGCCTACACATTTCGTAATCCAACACTAAAAGCATATAATAAGCATATAATCCCAAAATTAACGGGAATAACACGTAAAAAATCAGAGATTTCTCTACCTTGCTCCTACCAGCTGCGAGGGAGCGCGAAGAAGCAATGAGAATCGCCTCCATTGATCGCAATTTCACCGTTCCTCTTCGCTCTTTTCTAGGGTTTCCTCCTCTCCATAGCTCCTCCCCAATTCGCACATCCCCCTTTCCCCCAAAACCCCGTCGCCTCTTCTTTATCCCCTCACTTCCGCACGAATATTAAAGCACGGGCTAAAAGTAACCGTCCGTTTGAATTGATTGCTTATTTTCGACCGTTCGATTCGCGATGCCCATTTATACTATTCATGGGCCGGGCCCAGAGGAGAAACAAAATGGGCCCAATGGGCCTTGTGGGTATAATTGCACACCCTTTTTTTTTCTTTTTTTTGTGTGTGTGTGTGTGTGTGTATCCTTAATTTTATATTTAAATGAGTGAGATAAATTTATCTTTTTTATCCTTCATATAATACTTAATCATAGGTGCTTGTGAATACACTACAATACATGCTTTCGACGAAGCAATCACCGAAACGACTCGAAGCGACTCGCAAACGCTTTCGAAATTACAACACTGAAATTGGCGGGGAGGTTGTAGACTTTTCTCTGTTAAGTCTATGTACCGCTTTCTGCAAGATAGCGGGAGGTTGATGATCGGTTCAACAGACTTTGGAGCATCAAACTGCCCCTAAAAGTGAAAATCTTCGTCTGGCTGGTGCTTCGAAGGAGGGTCCTGACTAGGGACGTCCTGCGGAAGAGGAACTGGACTGGTCCTGCCTGCTGCGCTATTTGCCTGGGACCCGAGGAAACAGCGGACCACCTCTTCGTCACCTGCACCAACGCCACTTCCGTGCTGGTGAGCTTGCTACCTAACAAACTTGACATCCATCGCTGCCTGTCTGTCGTCAGGCTTTGGGATGCGAGCTCCCTCAAAGGGGGTGCCTGGGGCAGAAGGTGCCTAGAAACCATCGCGACCACATGGTGGTCGATCTGGTTGGAAAGAAACCGCAGGGTTTTCGATGATAAGAGCCGCTGCCTTCGGGTTACCTTGGCCGAAATCAGGCTCAACCACTTGTATTGGACTAGATTTTGTGCTTAGTTAGTGTTTTCCTTTTCCTTTTTTTTTTTTTTTTTTTTTTTTTTTTTTTTTTTTTTTTGGCCCGGCTGCTTCTTCTCTATTGCCGGCTGCCCCTGTGCTAAATTCAACCTCCCCTTGAATGAAGCGGCAGCATTCTGCCTTCTCTCAAAAAAAAAAAAAAAAAAAAAAACTGAAATTGGCTCCAAAATTCCTCACAAATAGGCCAATTTTCTGATAAAATTCTTGTTTTACAAAGAAAAAATAAATATTACTACTGTAATTTGTAAGGTTCTGCATTAGAATTTAGAAGGGAACTAAATTGCATGTAAATTATTAGCTATGCAGATTTAGAACTTAGTTCTTCAATTAACCATCTCACTCAATTTCAACTGTCCACCCTTTTTTGTCCTCAACATGACCCATCTGAATTGCTGTCAGTGTTTTGTACAGCTTCTCTGATACTGTTTCTGCTCCAGTTTTATACTCAGACCTGGAAGTATCAAATAGATGTAATTTAATGGTTGAAAACAAAAATTAAAACTACTAAAGCAATTTATATGTGAGAATTATTAATGAATTTGTCGGCCATTATTACCTTTGATCGCCGTAAGTAATGCTGGATACAGGAGCAACAACTACAGCAGTTCCTGTACAAAATACTTCATCTGCCGCAATTAGATCCTCGATCGAGACGAGCTTCTCCTTAACCTAACAAATCAAATAAATTGAGGCAGAAAAAGTCATATATATATATATGTTAGCTCGGTTATACTTTTACCTGATAACCGAGATCGCGAGCGAGTTCGATGATGCTTTTGCGTGTGATCCCGCGTAAAATTGTTCCATTGGCAGCTGGTGTTGCGATGATATTGTCCTGTAATCGGGGAAAAAAAAATCAGCTTACTGCAGAAACTGTTGCAGTCACTATTTTCTGCATTAAAATCTGGTTCGAGAAACCGAGGCATATCGTAGCATCGAGTTCATGTTACGACGATATCTGCTCTATTTGACTAGAACTTTAGAGTTCAATCATATGATCAGAATCTGACAGAGTCATCATACCTTCACCATGAATAGATTGCAAGAAGATGCCTCCTCTAAGTATCTTTTATTCACGGAGTCGAGGTAAAGCACATCCGTAAATCCTTTGTCCTTGGCCCGCATCTGCGCTTTCAATACCTAGACAAAAGAAGTTTGAACTATGAATACATATAACTCGATATGAAGCTGATGATTATTGGCTTAAAGGGAACAGCATTCTGCCCTGTGGCGGAAGGTCAGGTTGGACTGAGTCACGTTTGAAATGGCGTGAGACTAGTAGGGCCTAGTCGGGCGCTGTATCTGTACGCTTTAAGTGAATTGGTTGCGTATATCTAATAGCTCGAGCTTTTGGGATTAGTGGTTAGCGCCAATGATCCGATCGACAAGATGACGATTGTGATTTAGGAAATGCAGAATAGCATTCAATAGTTGTCGGAACAGTAGAGAGAAAAGTGCCCTTTTCAAGTAAATCCTTACATACTTATACATACCTATACAATTGTATTAATGTAGATAATAAGTCGCAACTAATACCGGTGCGTAATTCGCGATTGTTTTCACGCCCCCTGTCCCTCCTGGAGTTGCTCGAGGGGTTTCGGTGTCTATGAACAAGTTTATCGGTGCAAGACCCTCCTGAAAACGAACTAATTGTAAGAATCACGTAAAACAGAATCTCTAATATGGAATAACACTAAACTTGACAAATAAATAACACTAATTACCTTGAAATATGTCCCCACTGGTGCAGCATACACTAAGAACATGTATTCAGGTGCAGGAGCTAGTCCTAAAATCGGCCCACTTCCTATGAGCAATGGCCTTACATAAAGAGACCCTTTTCCTTGGGGTGGTACCTATAATACAAATTAAGGAAATTAAAGAGAGAGTAAAGTAAAAAGATCATACTAAAGATTTTGATTTAAGTTTCGATTTGAGTTCGTACCCAGCGCTTGTTGGCTAGCACTGTTTGCTTCACTGCGTGAACGAATTGATCGGTGGATGGCGACGGCATGCACATCCTCTCGGCCCCCATTTGCATTCTCTGCGCATTCTCTTCGAGCCTAAAGAGCAAGAAACCGCGCCCGTCGCCTCGCCTGTGAGCTTTGAGCCCTTCAAATAGACCCTTTTGAATGATAAAACAGTAAATTTCAGTCAGAAAATTTTGCTGAAACTGCACAATTTGGCAGAGTGCTGATGCAGCTAGCAAACCTGTCCATAGTTCAGAACACCAGAAGATGGGCTGAGCTCGATGTTGCCGTAGCGATTGAGCTCGCCGCAGCTGAATCCATTGTCTCGACTGCATTTCATGACATACATGTAATCGGTCGGAACAAGACCGAACCCAAGATTGTCCCAATTGATGTCACCATTCTCTTCATCACTCCTGGTTCATGTGAACAGTTAATAGTTCAGTAATTCGGCGTCAGCACTCGACGATCTAATGCTGCGATTTTGTGAGCTTTATCATGAATATTGATTCGTAACTGCAGTGCTCATTAAGAAGTGATCGTAACCGTCATTATATATTTCTGAGTCTGTTTCCTACGAAATCGATCTTTTAGGTAGCATACTATGAAGGGGGACCGGCCGTGGGGTTACCGAGCACACCTCAACCCACACAGCACACGAGCGCAGCGGAAACAGAATCTTTCGTAGATGAAAGTAGACGAAAATGATTGTAGAAAACAAGCACGAGAATAACAAAAAGAAATAAAACAAATAATGGAATGGAAGGACACGAGAATTACGTGGTTCGGCCAACAATGCGTCAACCTACGTCCACGGGCAAGACCACCTCAATGCGTTATTCGATTAATCCACGGCACAAAAGTACAAGGAGTAAAATTGGATTACAAGAAACTCTCTCACGGAGGCTCTCCATGTTTTTCCTCTCAATTAAGATTTTTCAATGAAGTCCTAAAAAAATAAAAAATGAATCGCAAGAGTTAATATAACTCTAAAAACCTAATTCTAATAGGAAACGATCTCCACCGTCCATCCGAAATTTTAAATCACTTCTAGTCGTCGTCCATATCCTCTTAAGAATTATCTTTAAGATATTCCTAAATCATCCCTAATCTTTAGGAACAAGATTGGATCAAATCCATATGGACTCGAAACATGATTTTACATAATCCAACATACTATTAGAGCCAATTCTAAGCCTAAGCGTTTCTTTCATACCCCCTAAAAAGTTGATTTGAGTTAAATTGAGATCCAAGAACAAATGAAACACAAAATATATAAATATGATCATACCACAAATCTGATGAGCACTCCTGCTGCGAAAAAGTCGAAGACCGCGAAGCAAACGAAGAACAGCTTCCTAACTGCAATCTAACACAAGTTAATTTTGCAAGAATACTTAATCTGAAATACATACACACAGGAAACAAATTTAAGAAAAAGAACAAAACAAAAGAGAACATATATATATATATATATATATATATATATATATATATATTGATAACAAAGTAACCTACCCATGAAAATGGTCCATGAGAACTTCTTAAGAGCTTTGTAAACATATAAGATGAACTTTTCACCAACATGGCTTGTGATCTCTTTAGTTATCTCTCTCTCTCTCTCTCTTTTTCTCTCTTTAAATTGGATCCAAAAGCAAGGGAGGTGAGGAAGAGAGAGAAAGGGTTGGTGAGTTATATTTGTGTGGGATGGATCACTTGTATCCTAAAAAACAACATAAATACCACAAAAATGGCTTGAATGAATCATATAAAAGCAGTACAACATGTCATATACATGTTAATTGTGACAACTCACCTTCCAATAATTATGAATAAGTACTTGAAATAATATGGAGGTAAAGCAGCTGTTTTACTATTTGCAACCAAAACTAACTCACCAAATACAGCATTAGAGAGAGAGAGAGAGAGAGAGAGAGAGAGAGGAGGGGAGAGTTTGTAGTACTTTTAGAAAAAGCCTCCCAAAAGCCACCTATGATTCAAATTATAGTATTTTTTATTAATTTAGTAAAAACTTAACATTTTATCACAATTATTGAACTATTTTAAATTAACTGTTCAATCCAAAACTATAAGTGTTCAATGACAACGGACCGTTTTTATCGTTTTTATCGTGTATCATGCCAAACGTGTATCATGCCAAACTAGATATTAATACTATTCAAAATTTTATATTCTTTAAATTAATAAATATTTCTTTAATAAAATTTTAATAAAAAGATATGATAAACAATTCAAATATTTTGTTTCTAAAAAAAATAAATAATTCACGCCATTATGTGTCGGTGCACATATAATTTTTTTTTATGGCTCAGCACACACTATGTCATACCATGGCAGTAAGCTTTAAGCACGACTTCGTGCCACAACACTTAAATTTTAATTCAATCTTTTTAAATTTTAATTTTACTATTCAACCTTCAAATTTTGAATATATTAGTTATCTTTATTTATGTAGATAGGAAACTTTATATAATTCACGCTACTATAAATTTATTAAAATAAATAATAATTAGCATACATTTTAAAATCAAAGTATTGTTACTGCGTCAAAATGTCCAATAGTAAAATCAAAATTTAATTTATTTTAATAAATTTCGTTTAATTTTTTATTTCAATATAGAATTAGAGTTAAATTAATAACAGCAAAATTAGTTTATTCCGACTATTATATTATATATTATATATTATTGATGTATTGACAATTAAAATTTATACAGTAACGATATAATAATACTCTCTCTCTCTCTTTTTATATATATATATATATATATATATATATATATATATATATATATATATATATATATATATATATATATATATATTATTCAAATTTGAATTTGATTTTAATGGTTGCTATACAGAAATAATTTTAATTACGAAATTTTTTTTAAAATTCACTCATTTAACTTTAATAAAAATTATTCTAAAACTGAGCTTTTGATACCCATCCCCCTCTCTCTCTCCCTCTCTGTCTCCTCCCCCACGCCAAGCATGGATGCGACTACATTGACAGGGATTTACATCTAACGCTCCTACCATCTAAGGATGGGGGTATGATGAGGGATTCTAAAGAAAAAATTTTATTCTTAAACCTATGAAAGTATAGGATGTACGCCCCTTTAGCGTGTACATATAGTATTTTTCTTCAAGAGCAATGCTTAAGTGTGCTTTTTATTTTATCTTTCTATCTCTTTGTCGACTTTACAAAAATACTAATCCAATACAAATTCAATGATAAAAAATTTACAAATATGGTCAGTAAATAATAATTTTAATATTTATATTCAATAATTTTGAGTTTATGTCTCACTTAAGCATTGCTTTCATTCGGTTTAATGTATTTTTATTTTATTTCGTACGTAGTTTGAATATTCTAAATATTTTTTTATCTAGTACTGAGATCAAATCTGAATTAAATTTTTACTAGAGTTAAAAAAATTAAAATATTTATTTTTTTCCTAACTTAGAGGTAAATAAAAAATTGCTAACAATAGAAAAGTATATTTGAAAAGATAATAAATTAAAATATATTTTTATTGCCTATAATTTAAGAGTAAAATAATAATTTTACAGAAATAATTATTTAGTCTAACAGCTCACTAACATAATCTAACATATTTAACAAAACTTAAAATGTTAAAAAAATAATTTTAATATTAATCTTCTAAACAGAATAAATAAGAAAGTTAAAAATTTATCAGAATTATATAAGCAATTAATTGCTTTTTAAAATTATTATTATGCAACCTCTATTAAATCTACTTCTTTAGCTACAAATATAATTCTATTTTTTTCTATTTTTCATTTAGCTTTTATATCCTACATGAATATTTAGCCTCTGTGGAATCCTCAAATAAATGAGTCACTAGGCCAAATTGGTCTCTTTAAAAAAGAAAAAAGAAAAAAAAAAGAAGTAGCTTGGTAGTTGAGTGTAGTGCTTTGAATGCAAAAGGAAATAAATAGATAAGGATCCATATCTTATTGTTGTCAATTTTTTTACTTTATAAAATAAAATAGTGCGAAAAAAAATAGTAAATTATTGATGGTTCTTTTATTAGCAATATTTATTCAACAATGAGAAATAAGAATTTTAAAATTGCATGAGGATGCTGTACATTGGATAAGGTCAATATAATAACAATATGCCCATATTTTTATTTATTTTTTATTTTTTTATTTATTTTAGGTAAGAGACAAAAAAAAAAAAAAAGAAAAAAAAAAGAGTATGGTACCACTCTCTTTCCCTTTGTCACATCCCTTTGTCACATCATGCAAAAGTTTGAGAAAAAATAAGAATTAATTGCACAGTTGGGTCCCAATTTTTTTTTTTTTTTTTTTAAAAAAAATTGCTCTTAGATACTTGATCTTTAAATAATAATTGGTGCCTAACATTTTTCAATTATTAATTCAATTTGAGATCTTGATCGAATCTACAATCAAATTTTATGACTTATGCTATTAACATTAATGTAAAAAATAGAGGTCTAATAAATATATTGTCAGACTCAAATACACTCATAAATATCACCCATAAGTATCACGTGAAGTTGCGCTCCACTCATAACGATCGCCAACTCATTAGCCGAAAAACCGCGCTCGACTCACTGCATGACCTTAGCTCAACCGGCCGTGATTGGTTCTGATACCAATAATAGCAATTCGGTCCAGTAACAATAATAACTCGTTGAATACAACTCATAACGGCCCACTAGCTAACTGTATGACCTTAACTCATAACGGTCATCAACTCGTTAGCCGAAAAGCCGCGGTCGACTTATTGTATGACCTTAGCTCAACCGGCCGTGATTGGTTCTGATACCAACAGTAGCAATTCGGTCCACTAACAATTATAAATCGTTGAATACAAATCATCAGTCTAAAATACTTAATCTATATAAATATCCAATACACTCATAATTATCATGTGAAGTCGCGCTTCACTCATAACGGTCATCAACTCGTTAAACGAAAAGCCACGCTTGACTCACTGTAAGACCTTTAGCTCAACCGATCGTGATTGGTTCTGATACCAACAATGGCAATTCGGTCCACTAACTGTAATACTCGTTGAATACAAATTATCCGTCTAAAATACTTAACCTATATAAGGTATTATTACTATAGTTCGTAATTTCTTATATTTTTAATGGCAAACTCGGTTACCATCCAATATGTAACTATTGGAATATCATACGGGGACACCCTAGTAGTCTCACGTCGGTTGAAAATAGAATTGTGATCGAGTATATAAGAGACATGCATGAATACTAATAATAATAACTGGATTTAAATACTTTAGATCGGTGATTTGATATTATTAGCCTAATAATCAAAAAATTGTAAAATCTATATTTTTAATAATAAATACGAATTTTTGTACTCGTTTAACAGTGTAAAAAAAATTTAAATTAATTAAATTTTAATAAAAAATATTTTAAATTAAAACAAGATTTATATTTTTGATCTTAATTATAAAATTCTAAAATTAGATGACAATAGAGCTTGCCTGTTGTATTTTTGAATCACGTTTAAATATATGTTACCTAATAATTAATTAATTAATCCTCAGCCACAAATTAATGGATAGAGATCGAAGTACAAAGAGCGTGTGGATTTCATGCACCAACACTTTTTAGGATTTTGTCCAAACCCTAGATTGCGTGTTAGCCCTAAAAGAAGACTCAAAGTGAAAAGCAAGCGAATTTGAATCGTTGATGTCAACATAAAACAATGACACTTCATTTTCTATTAAAAAAGAGGGAATATTTATAGGCAAATTAATTATATATATCCAACAACATGAAATCTTGTTTGTTAACTTATGTAAGATATATTAGCTTTTAATTTTCTACTTTTATTTTAGTAAACTAATTAAAATTTGATTTTTTTTTCCCATTAAGAAAATAGATTTTCAAAAATTTTAAAGTTTACAGTAAACACTATGAATAATTTTTAACATTAAAATATGACACCACGTCATTTGGCTCGACGCGATTTGGATTCGTTGAGTTTGAGATTTCTTAGGCCAGTTAATTTATTATTATAATAAATTGTATTGTTTGGCATGATTTTCGATAATCTAAAATTGTAATTTTAATTTTTAATAAATTTAAAATTTTTAAATTTTTAAAATTTATTAATTTTAAAATTTATTAATTTTAAAATTTATACAAATTTTTATATAAAAATTTCAAAATTTTTAAAACTTTAAAATTTTTTAAAATTTTTATCCAAAAATCAAAATCGGATCGGATTACTTATTTTACTAGCTTTCTTGAATCGTCCTTGATGGTTCTAAATCTTCGATCCACATATCTTCTACACGTTGCGGTTCAGATGCGCAGATCAGATTGGATGCGGGGATTAGATTGTAATTCGCAGATTGGATCGGATGCGAAGAGGGTTACTAGAGTTATCTTCTATACCTATACTTCAAAAACCCTAAGGTATCGTTTGGATGCGGGGATTAGATCGTAATTCGCAGATTGGATCGGATGCGAAGAGGGTTACTAGAGTTCTCTTCTATACCTATACTTTAAAAACCCTAAGGTATCGTTTGGTAACGGGATAAGCCAGAACTAGCTATTCTGGGGATAGGTATAAAGTACGGAACAAGAGCGAAAAAGCGTTTGGTTCGGTTCCAGAGATAAGAGATTTTGTGTTTGGTATGAGAATGAGGAATAAGAAGAATAAAGAGGTTGTGATGATGAGAGTGTATTGGGAAGAAAGAGAGAGAGAGGAGAGAGAGGGATTTGTGATGATGAGAGTGTATTGGGAAGAGAAAAAAAAGGGAAGGAAGAATAGTTTGGTAAAAAAAAAAAATTATAAAATAATATGTAAGAACTGTTGTTCCAGCTTATTCTGCTTGTACTAGAACTACTGTACCGAATAATTCTTGATGCGTTTGGTACAATAAGGCCCCGAAACAAACGGTGACTTAAGAACGTAGTTGAAAATTCAAAGAGAACGTAAAGAAAAAATAAATAAAAAAAAACTTTCTTTTCTTAAATTATTTTTTGTTGTATCCAAAATATAAAAAACTAAATTATAATTCACTTCTTATATGAATTGAATCAAATGAGAACCGATCAACGTGAATACACCGTATGGCATGCAATAGAATGAAATAAAATATTTATATTTTTATATGATATGTTGGGGGTATATCTACTTAATTATTAATTTAAACTTTCAAATTAGTTTAATTTGTTTAGCAACAACAAATTGACATATACTTGGACCAAAATATTTTGCCCTTATCATGTAAGATTGTGATATCTCTGTATAGATAGTAGTTATCAATCATTTAATGCCCTTATTTTTTCCAGGAGAGATGGGAACAACCCAATCAATCCAATCCATTGGTGAGTGTACACATGATAAGATTGTCATATAAAAGTATTATAATACTTTTAAAATAAAAACAATTATACAAAAAAAAAAAAAAAAAAAAAAAAAAAACAAACTCTTAGTATTTTATTAAAATATTAAATAGCTGAAAAAACACTAGAGCTTCAAGATGATTTATTTGAAGACGACTCTTTTGTATGTGATTAACGATGTAAGATCAACTGGACGGTCCATGAGCTTCGCTGATACGGCTCTATTTTGTAGGCTAAAGCTCAAAACTCTTCGTTGACTGATTGTGATAGTTACTGTCTTTTCATACGGAAAAATTTAAAAAACAGCCGTTCTGAAAGCGCGCGGGCGAGAGAAGTGATAGAGAAGTGAGCGAAGAGTTGAAGATCGTGTAGCTTTCGCTTCGCTCGCTTCATTTTCTATACATGTTTGTGTAGATCTCTGGATAGTTGTATATGTACAAGGGAGGTCCATGTACATAAACATATAAATATAAATATCTACATAAATGCATATTGAAATACCACTCATAATATTGTACTGTTTAATTAATATTTTTTTTGTATAATTTTTTTTATATATTATAGTATATAAAGATTTTTGGTTACTATACTATAGCACCAAATACTTTGTATTATCAAATTTTTTACCGTTAAATTTATTCCTTTGATCATACTATTTTACAGAATCACTATTATATCCTAACCGTAAATTTTTTCATCAAATGATTAAAAATTTAATAGCACTAATAATTCGATGTTATTAATTTCGTACATAAATATATTTACGTAGAATTTACTTTAAAATGGGCCTAAATTAGGCCCAATGGATATTGGGCTTTGGGCCCTTCTCCAAGAATTTCGGGCGAAAGCGCGATTTGGATCCTACGAAACGGATTTGGGGCGACCTTGGGCATAAGATGGCCCAGTTTGAACCCGCTCCGTATCCACTGTTGACGGTTTGTTTGTTTGTCCAAAATTGATTTTCAGGTTAAAAATGACTTTAACTTAAAATGAAGATCATGTAATAAATTATCTTTCTAATGCTGTTTGTTTGATAGAAAATCAATAATTTTAAATTATTATTATCCTATTTTTATATTTGTTTTCCCAAAGGTGAAAAAAATTTGTAAGGGTTAAATTTTTAGTTAGCATTTTTTTATCTTTTTTTCTCTCGAGTAATTGACTTTGCCACGACCAAGGACAGTATTTTGAAAAGTTTTGAAAAGTCGAAACCATAGGTTTAAAATATTTAAGCTTAGTTACTAGTACTCATATCCATTGTCTCTTATAAATCAATCACAACTCATTCCCATCAGGCGATGTCACAGACTCTCACCTTTTAGATCTGATGTTCTTGTTAGCGAAGTACGACTCGGTGGTTGGCTCTGATACCAAATATATCGATTCGATTCGCCAGAAATAATAACTCGTTGGGCTCAAATCACATACCCAAAATACTTAAGCTTAGTTATTATTATCCATGTTCATTATCTCTTATAAATTCAATCAGAATTTATTTTCATCCGATTTGAAATTATTAAAATGTCACAACGAATGGGACATACAACAAAAGTGGGGCACTTACGATTTCATGAAACAAACATACCCTAAACTGCTGAGCTTCACCAGTGGATATGCAAATTAATAAACAAAAAAATTACTAAGCAAGAATCTACGATAACATGATTAATGAACAACACTAATCCCTTTCATTAATTTTAAGTCGGCATTTCAAAATAGTTTCTCAAACCAGGTAATTAATCAGTCAATTTCCCAGTTAGGTTTTTGGGCCTTTACTTATGCTTACCAAGTAAACATTATTATCCATAACCTTGTGTTTGCATCATGGTGTTTATATAAATGAGAGCACTATATATAGTTCTCTTGTTGATTAATTTTAAATATATATATATATATATATATATATATATATATATATATATATATATATATATATATATTTCTTTTTTTCTTGGCTCCTAGGGATTTGCATGCAAAAAGAAGGGATTATTCATCATATATATTACAAATCTTTTCACAATGGAGGTATGAATCTTTTCTCTTCTAAACGTTGGATCGGTTATAAAAAATATCAAAACATCGTCAATAATATATATATTTTATAAAATTAATTAGGTAGCAGACCGTAATTACGTTGAATTATTTTACTGGTCTTGTAAGTAAAAATTAGTTTGCACAGTATTATTTACATAAAATATAAAATTCAATCACAAAAATTTCAGAATCAAAATTAAGAATTGTTGGACGCAATCTATATATTATATTTAAAAATCTTGTACACAAAAAGAAATAAAAAAATATGAACCATAAAAATCTATACATATCTTATGTATTAACAATGGTCCTTAATTATTGAAAACCTATAGATTGAAACTAGTGGTACATTTCCTTTTTTTTTTTTTTTTTATGTTTCTCATCATTTTCAATTCTTTTTTTTTTTTTTTAATGTTGGAATTTACACCTGTGCAAAAGTGTGTAAGCTACTTAGACCTATCTGATAAAAACAAAGCCATTATGTCTATAGAGTACATGTTATTGTCTTTGTCAAAAGTCTCAAGTACACATGCATATGATGTATTGAATGTGAAACATAAGTAATATAATTCTCAATGATCTCACCTTGAACATGACTTTGTTGAGAGCAATTGTGACCAATTTTCTCCCTTTTAATATTAGTGTTGAACTCATGTGCTTGAACATCTTGTGAATTCAACATAGAGACCAATAAGTTCCTACATTAATAAGAAAAGAAGAAAAAAAAGAAAAAAGAAAAAAAGCTTTGATGCTAAGAATATTCTTACCAAAGACTAGTCCTATTGGACAAAAAAATCAAACTAATAAATAGTGTTACTGAGTACATATTATTCCAATAAGTTTACATCTTAATTATTTAGGGTCCTTAGACATATAAGAAACATCAATATTTTTTCCCTTTTCAAATTAAAGAGAAAATCTTAATAAATTCGAGCTTATTTTCTTCATCAAATGTGCTTTGTTGATGGTTGTACTTTGTGGATCGAATATAAGATATCACAGACTGACAAATTTTTAGAATCAGCTTTTGATTTCGAATTATTCAAACAATTAATCTTTAATTATAAAAAATGATTAAAAAAATATATGAACATGTCATGTTGTATATATATACTCTATCTAAATATATTCTTTTAAATTTTATTCTATATATTTAACAAATTGGTGTGCTGTCATATATCATGAGAAAAAAAAAAAAAAAAAAAAAAAACTTCATGATTATTCAAGGAGGAAGTCACATTACATAATTATCAAAACAATTTTTTATTGATAAAGTAGGGGAGCAAACATCCTTGATAATGATTGGTTTAGAAAACAATCATCAATTGAAATATCTTCTAAACTTACATACATAAGCAACCAAACTTTTGAGGTCATCTTGTGCAATAACTAATATCTTTATAAGATCTTGAAAAGTATGTTTATAGTGTTGTCTTTGGTGGTGGCAAGTGTACTACATATGTATCCAAAAAAAAAAAAAAAAAAAAGGAAAAAAAAAGAAGGAAAAAGCTTCCATTTTTCAACTCATCATTGGTTGGCATTACCTAAACTTCACCAACAAGTAATTGACCAACCTCTTACTCATTTCAGCTATTTTGTCCTCATTTGCTTAGTTCAGTGTGAAGGTACTCCTTTTCTTTTGTGAGAAGTACTTGAATTTTCACATTCCTTAGCATAGAATCAAAATCATCTGGATTTTACCTGATTTGATGATTCACCAATATCTAACTTCTAAAACTTTGCAATTTATTATCAAAATGATACATTAATTTCTTACAATCACTACAACAAAATTAGGCTATAGTAACACTTTTAAGTGTTTCTAAAATTTAAAAAAAGTGTCGCTGACAAAAATACCGACACTTATTGTAAGTGTTACTATATGTGCCGTCGCTAGGGTGTATAGCGACACATTTTTATAATGTGTTTCAAAAATGTGTTCCTATAACCTAATTTTGTTGTAGTGAATCTATTATAAAAAGCCTATTTTTATCCGGTGTTAAGATATTTGTCGTAAAAATTAATTACCTAGCTAAACAAAAAAATTAACAAGTTAATTAGTTAATTATTTTAGTTAAAATTTGATTTATTCCCGTAACGAGCAGCTATATGATGGTTTGATTATAAAATAAATTATATCGAAAAATTTAAAAATTTAATTTTTAAAAATATTAAACATCCTAAATCAGTTTTAACAGTGTGGATCGTTGATTTGAAAAGTCTAAATTTAAAAACAAGACTATATTATTGGAGCCCCAGTACTATAAATATTATAGAAGTATATATATAATTATATATAGAAATAGACTCTTATATATACTATTAATAGTATAAAGTTATTGGTGTTAATAAGTTTTTGAACCTTGGATGAAGAGATGTGCGATTAGGATGATAGTGATCCTTTAGGATTTAGTAGGTGATTGGTGGAATAGTATGATTTTTGGGGTGGAAAAGATTGAAGGGATATATTTAATGACAGAAAACTTGATAGTATCAAGTGCTTGGTACTATTCATAGTATAGTAGCCGGACTATATATATATATATATATATATATATATATATATATATCAGTGACAAATAAGCCGGACTGAAAATACTATCAGTGACAAATAGGCTCCGTTGCCACCCATTTGTTTTTAATGATAGAGCTTACAAATCGACGATCGATACCATTGAATATGCATGATAAAGACCACTGAAAATATTTAGAAATCAAATTTTATATTTTTTTCGACATTATTAACCTAATGATCAAATAATAGTAAAATTTATGATTTTAATGGTAGATACGAGTCTTTTATTTGTTTAACGGTGTAAAATAATATAAATTAACTAAATATTGGTTAATTTTTTAAAAAATTATTTAAAATAAGATCTATACTTCCGATTTTGATTATAAGACTTTTATTATCAAATTTTGAAGAATATTTATTTTCAACCGTTTATTTTTATGTCAACTTGATGGATAAGAAAAGAATATGAAAAAATTATGAAATTTAATTTTTTGATAGTTTAAATGGTTTAAATCATATTTAACGGAATTGATTTTTATTTTAGAAGCTTTATCATCGAAAATAAATAGACGGTAACGAAGCCTGTTTACTACCGATAGTATTCCTCTCTCTCTCTCTCTCTCTCTCTCTCTATATATATATATATATATATATATATATATATATATATGAGCTGGAATGTTGTTAATAGCAAACGGACTCCGTTGCCACCCTTTTATTTTCAATGACAGAGCTTCCAAATTGACGATCGGCACCGTTGAATATGATCTATACCATTGGAAAACTCTAAAAATTAAATTTTAAATCTTTTCGACATCATAGACCTAATGATCAAAGGGCTGCAAAATTTGTAATTTTAATGGTATATATGAGGCATTTACTCATTTAACGGTGTAAAGAAATCTAAATCAATTAATTTTTTTTTAAAAAAATTAAACTATTTAAAATAAAATCTATACTTTCGATCTTGATTACAAGACTCCTATCATCATTTTTGGAAGGATATTTATATTCAGCCGTTTATTTTTGTGTCCACTTAATGGACAAGAAAAAATATCGAAAAAGTATGAAATTTAATTTTCAGATAGTTTACATGGTTTTAATCATATTTAACAATGTCGATCGTCGATTTGGAAGCTCCATCATAAAAAATAAATAAGTTTCTAGAGAGAGAGAGCTAGTCTTCTATATTATTGATAGTACCGGAGTTCCGATACTATGGTTTCATTTTCGATTTTAGAGTACTCAAATTAACGATTGACAACATTAAATATGATATAGGATTTATGAAGTTCTTAGAAATAAAATTTTAATTTCTTTCAACATCGTTTACTTATAAATAAATCATGTCAAAATAAACAGTAAAAATTGAATAATCTTTAAAATTTGAGTATAGGGCTTTTGAATTCAAAATCAAAGACGATGATATTGTTTTAAATCGTTTAAAGTATTTTTTATCAAAATTTGAATAAATTTAGATTATTTTACATCGTTAAACTACAAACTCGCCATAGTAGTCATTGAAAATTAATAATTTTAAAATGATTTGATCATAAAATAATTATGTACAAAAAATATTTTAAAAAAATTCTAAAAGTTTTAAATATCTTAAATCATTTTTAACGGAATGAATCGTTAATTTAAACACCCTAAAATTAAAAATAATATTATAATATCGGAGCTCCGGTATTATCGATAATATAGGAGTCTAGCTCTCTCTCTCTCTCTCTCTCTCTCTCTATATATATATATATATATAGAGTCCGGCTACTATACTATTAATAGTATCAAGTTATTGGCTCTATCAAATTTTTATCTTTAGATTAATCCCTTTGATTATTTTTACTCATTATATTTTACTATTTCCTCAACCACCTATTAAACCCAAGGGGCTCACTATCATCTCAACCACACATCTTTTAATTTAACGATTAAAAATTTAATAGCACCGATGACTTGATACTATTAATAGTATTCCAACCTTTATATATATATATATATATATATATTGTAGCCTAAATAGGCAAATAGTTTATCTTTAGTTGTAAGGGAACACAATTTTTCTCAATTGGTAACATGGGCCAATTATATGGTCCATAATAATAAGGTTGGACTCATCATGCACATAAGATCGCCAATAAGGGTGCACATCCCAAAAGATGAAGCAACTTCTAATTCTTTCCAAAATATAAATATAAATATATATTAGATAAGAAGATTTTTACTTAACTAATAATTTTTTGACATGACAAATGAATATTGATACGACACCTGTTGCCTCATTAACTATTTTGCAACACTGTTTAGGCTTATGTATCTGTTAGGGCTCGTTTGACAACGGAATAAGATAGAACTAGCTATTTCAGGAATAAATATAAAATACGGAACTTGTATAAAAAAACGTTTGGAATGATTTCAGGGATAAGAGATTTTGTGTTTGGTATGAGAATAAGAAATAAGAGGAATAAAAAATTTTAATTAGGATAAATTATCTTTTTGCCCTCAAACTTTATTATATAATAATGAGGTGAGAGATGGTGTCTCGGTAGACGTGAGAGGATATTTAAGAAAAAAGTAAGAGGGTGGTTGAGAAGAGTGAGAACAGTAATTCTCACTTATTCTAGTTGTACTGAAACAAGCTATACCGATTGATTACTGGTGCGTTTAAAAGAATAAGAGAAATATCCCTCTTATTATCGGTTCTATAACGAATCCAAACAAGCTCTTACTATCACATATTAGTGGAATAGTATTTTTTATCCTTTTTCTCTGAAATATATATATATATATATATATTGTATAATATAATAAATATCATAATTAATTTTAAAATTTTAAATTAGAAAAAATTTTAAGTTTAGTTTTCGTAGTCACTTAAATTTTTCTATTTTCACTTTCCATATAAAATTTAAAATAATTAAGAAAAAGAGTCTTAAAAAAAATTTAATTAAGCACAAAAAATCCTGATTTGATACTGACTATAACCTAAAACTTCAATCTTTTTGTCTGAAAAGGGGCAGAATTAGTCTTAGCATCTCCTAAGAATTGAACATGCATGTAAGGGACCTCTTCAAATAAGGGAGACTTATATTGGCTATGATAATATTATGTTAATTATCTAGAAGACCGATTTCATTAAAAAATGATTCAGAATTAGTCGTAACACTAATTTGAATAATTAAGTTTCGTGAAAGCTTAACCTACTTGAATTGCAGTTTATTTATTTAAACCTTGTCTAATTGTCGGCGTTTCCGCAAACTTTTCTATCATTTCTTATAAAGGAATTGGATCATTCATCCCCATAAAACTCTCCCAAGATAATTAAAATATGATATAACCAATCTAATCATATGAGACTTACTTTTTTATACATAAAACAAACTCTTATCTCCTTCATCCAAGCTTTTAACAATAGTTTACTTTGCTTATGGAATCCTCAGTCAACATAAAGCCTTGATAAGATAATGCTTATGGTAACAATCATTGTTAATATATAAAGACTAAGACTAGCTACTTTTCCATGGTCCTTGCACACGTGCCATGCATTGTGCTACGCTTAATCTATATACAACTTTTGAACTCTTTTTAGGATATATTAAAAAAAAAAAAAAAAAGTTGTGTGATATGCATTCCAATAGTCCTATATTAGATAAAATCGAATTATAATTTAGTATATAAGAGATTATAGACTGTGCCACTTTCGGAATTTGAATTAGTCATATATATATAAATGATATAATAAGACTAAATCTCTTAACCCGGCTATAGCATTTTGGATGGTAGCAAGATCCAAGAGGTTATGAGAGTTAAGCGTGCTAGAGCTAGAGTAGTTCTAGGATGGGTGACCCCCTGGAAAGTGGGGCGTCACAATTGGTATCGGAAAACTTGAATACAATCATGAATCAAATAAATGAGAAAAACGCTTCAGTATCTCTGACTCACGCTCCCATGTGGCTTCGCGTTCCTCGTGATTCTCCCATTACATTTGGTATCGCATCGCCTGGTGATCTTGGGCTACTGTGTGTGTGTTTGGGCTGACGAGAACGTCAGGCCTAAATGGGGAGAGTCTGTGACGCCCCCAATAGTCCCACATCGGTGGATGGAATTGTGATTATGTTTATATGAGATATGGTACACTAGTAATAATAACTGGGCTTAAGCATTTTGGGCTGTGGCTTGAGCCCAGCAAATTATTATTGTTAGTGGGCCGGGTCGTTACATAAACTCTAGTAAAAATAACCGAATTTAAATATTTTAAGCTGATAATTTAGACCCAACAAGTTATTATTGCTAGTAAGTCGAATCGTTATAAATTATTTTCTATTAAATTGATTTATGATATCATATGGTATCACAGTAGGCATGTAGATTCCAAAGTTTTCTGTTCTAAAAAATTTCAGGTACACCTACTATTTAACAACACATATACATTATTAATACGCATACGTAGCACGTAGGTATTAAGTTATTCTTATTGCATAATTTTCTATGGGTACACTAACTATTTAATGACACATATACATTATTAATATGCGTACGTAACCTAGCACGTAGATGTTAAGTTATTCTGATTGTGTCATTTTCTATTAAACAACCTTCTGAATCACACTAACATATTGTAAACCTTGGCCTCATATACGACGGAGTTATATATGCTTAATTATTAGAGCATGAATGGACCATTTCTCGATCTGATCTAAACCTAGAGTATTTTGCTATAGGTTTAGGTGCTTAATTTGTCTGAGAGCTATGTAGTATAATGCATGTATTAAATTAATGGGGCAATTTCTTATATACTTTTAAAAATTTTTCTGTTTTCAGATTTATCTCTCTTAGAAGGCTAATATTAAAACTACTCTTCTTACGTTCCAACTTCTTTCCAAAATATCCATGAAGTTAAACTCTGTTAGTGTACCGTTTGGAACTGCCGTTATCTGTGTGTAATTACTATTTTGCCCTTTTAAATATACCCTAAACCCTAAACCCTAAAACCCTAAACCCCTAAACCCTAAAACCCTAAACCCTAAACCGTAAAACTCTAAAAAACCCTAAACCCTAAACCCTAAACCCTAAAACCCTAAACCCTAAACCCTAAACCCTAGAACCCTAAAAAACTCTAAACCCTAAACCCTAAAACCCTAAAAAATCTTAAACCCTAAATCCTAAACCCTAAACCCGGACAAAATAGGTATATCTGATAGTTTTCAACTCCGATTATTATTTAACTCTAGTTTAATCCTAGTTAACTTAACAAAGGGAAACGGTAGGGGTATTTTTAATAACGGTGGAACGTATGAAGGGTATATTGGAAAGAAAAAAATAAGAGTGGTAAATCAGATATTTCTTCAGATTTCAAAGTTACACAGGCAATTATTCCTAAATTAATTTAGTTCTTTTGTTACTCTTTTCCTTCATCTTTAATTATCTTGGATAATGCTATATAATTCGTGGGATTATTTATTAATTAAGATTACAAAAACAAGCTTATCTATAAATTAATTATACAATATTTCCCATATCATTTGTTAACAAAATGTAAACTTTACGTATATATAGGACCTAATGTTAGCACTGGTACTTAATTTTGCTTTTGTAACAATGGATGCTGTGGCTCTCTTAGTCTTGTGACACGTGGAATTGACATCATAGTAGTACAAAGATGCCCTAATTTGACCAACCTAAAATATATATAGTTGTTCAAAGATATTGTCAACATTTATGACCTAACTATAGAGATAGTGATATGAGCTGCTCTTGTTTGAATTCCTTACCTAATTTTTCACATGTAAACATTAAGATTCAGAGCAAATTATTTGAATTCTAACATTCAATTCTTAGGCAAAAGGGAGTAATTAAGGATCGAATAACTAGAAAAAGTATAAGGAAATACAACAGAAAAAAAATGCATCGACACTTTTAAATTAAAGTTTTATGGAGTTTAGTAGTCACCTAAGTGTTACGAACACTAATATGGGATATGTCATATTGCTATAAGACACAAATACGACATGAACACTACTAATAAGATATTATATGATTAATATAATAATATATATTTATTATATATAAAATATTAAATTTGATAAAATATTGTTATATTTTTTATACAAATAAAAAATTATAATATTTTCATTGATAGTTTGTGAAATTATATAAAACAATCGTTGAAATATTAGTTTATTTTGTTCAATGCATTTTAAAAATGAATATCATATATATGATTTTTGTTCAATGCATTTTAAAAATGAATATCATATATATGATTTTTTTTTTTAAAAGGTATAAGATTTGAGTTCCCACGCACCTTTCAATTAATCCATCATTTGTTGGTCAAACCAAAACTATGCATACAAGTCCTCGAATAAGAATTGTTGTTCATATCAACTACAACATTTATTCTCAATCTTAGTAGATATATATGTTGATTACAAATACCCATTATATAATTGTTTGTTTAGCTAGTCAAAAACTAATATAAAAATGTTTGTATCAAACTCTACTTTTCTAATGAAAAAGCTAATGAGTAACATCGTACTATTTCATCAAGCACACCTACTAAATTCTAGAGGCCACTATTATTCTAACCACACATATTTTCATCCAAAAACTGAAAATCTATAATATCAATAACTTAATACTATTAATAGTATAATAATCAAGTTATATATATATATATATATATATATATATATATATATATATATATATATATATATATATATATATATATATATATATATATATATATATATATATATATATATATATTGAGCTCCTATACATACAAAATTAAATGAAATGACTTTTGTTTCTTAATAGCTTAAGCTAACAGCTAACGATGTTTTTAATGTTTATATTTAATATTACTCCCCCAACATATGAACTTGAATTTTTGCCATAAGCTCAAACTTAAGCTACTAAAGAATGAAGTATTAATGCTTCAAATATATAATTGAATTAAATTCAAACTTAAAAAAAAAATCAAATAAAGCAAGGAGTCATATAAGAGGCGAACTCAAAATCTCGTTTTCTAATATCATATTAAGTTATATAACATATATAATTGTTGTTAAGTAATAACTCAAGCTACGAGGAATATTAGTTTAGACGTTTTTATTCAACAAAACATGTTAAATGTAAATGATACAGATCACCAGGTCAGAGGTCACGTGAGAACATGTGCAATCCATTTTATTGATATCTCCAAGTGATTTTATAGTACGTACGAATAAAATAATGGATAGGCTCTGTTAGCAACAAGCGCACAAACTAAACAAAATCAATTGGCGATCACGACAGAAAAATAAAACCAAAATTGCATGACAGAGAATTAACACACAGATTTACGTGAAAACTCTTTGCAGGAAAAAAACTATCGGCAAAAGAGGAGAGATTTCACTATGTAGAAAAGAGGGAATACAAGAGTTCGTGATGATACAATCGCTCGATCTCACTCTACAACCGCCCGAGCCCTTCGCTTCCACCACAGATATCCACAAAATTTTCTGTCGTACCGCGAAGCCGTCGGCGAACCTGAATCATAATATCGAAGCGATTCTGATTTTGAGTCACATCTAATAGGCTCCTCTTGTTCAATTTTCGTGAATCAATAAGCCGCATTGGATGAAAGGAATGGCCACCAATTTCTTTTGATGGAAAAATCTGATTGCTTTATCTTGGAAAAAGATTTGACAAAAAGATTTGGGAAAGTGGCGCTCGATCGATCGTTCTCCTAAAATTATTAGAATTTTTAGTGGTAACGCACGGAATGAAAATGTACGATATCGGTGATGCAGATTCGAGCCCAGAGAGAGTTAGGGTTCGAGCAAAAAAAAGTAATGTGTTACTATTTTTTCTCCCTTAGGTTTTGTTTGGTACGCGCGTTTTATATATATAATGAGATGTTGAAGAGTGAGTAACTTTAGAAAGACAATGATGGAATATTTATTGTAATTATTGTATTTATTATAATTACTCTTGTACTTATTCCAATCATTGTTGTTTTCTAAAACCAATAGGTAATTAAGAAAGTTTTATAATTTATAGATAGTCACCTTAATTTAAAAAGTGTACAAAAAAGAAAAAATTTGTATAATCAATCACCCACCCCTTATTTCTATAGATTTTCTTGACAATATTTATTGGTGTTGTTGTTAAATTAACAGAATTGGAGATAAGTGACTGATTGAATAGTTAGATTATTAATTTGCTCATATATATGACTCAAAATTGAACTAGTCATTTGCAAATGTGTGATTACTTAGAAAGGTCCTACATATAAATTTAACCCAATAAGAGAAAAATTAACTCTGGTTAAGCATTAACTTTTCCCAATTTAAAAACCAAAGCATATATATATAATTGACCATTTCTATGATTTTAAAAATATCAAGTCATTGATTCTTTTAAATTTTTAACTCTTGGATGAAAAGATGTGGGGTTAGGATGATAGTGGGCATTTTGGGTTAAGTGAGTGATTGGTATAATAAAATAATCTAAGGAATGAAATTAATCAAAAAGGTAGATCCAACGGTAGAAAACCTATAAGTACCAAGAGAAAGAGTAGAGCTTATATATATACTTTAAAAAATACAAGACCAACTATGCTTATGATTTTTTTTACCATTAGATTTGTATTGAGATCCGTGCTATTAAAGTTCCAACATTGTAGATCTAGTCTAATGAAATCGATTGTCAAATCAAATATTTCATCATCAAAAACAACTTATAAATATAAAGACTTCCGTACTTTCGAAAGTACAAGCTTATTCATTCTTATAAATTTTTTACTATAGAATTTGTATTGGAATTTGTGTAATTATACTTTCTCTCTCTCTCTTTATTTGTCTTAATAATAACACAAATCTTTATACAAATTCTATGATAAAAAATTTACAAGCATGAATAAGTTTATACTTTTGAAAATATATAGTATTCCAGCCTAAATCTCTTAATCGAGTTAGGCTAAAAAAATGATAGCACCAATGATTTGATGCAATCGATAATATTTCAGCCTAATTTTCTCTCTCTCTCTCTCTCTCTCTCTCTTTCTCTCTCTCTCTCTCTCTCTCTCTCTCTCTATATATATATATATAGAGTTGAGCTGTAATGCTATCAGTAGTAAACTGGCTCGGTTGCTACCAATTTGTTTTCGATGATAGAGCTTTCAAATTGACGATCCATACCGTTGAACATGATCTAGACCACTAGAAGTATCGAGAAATTAAATTTTAAATCATTTCGACGTCATTGACCTTGTGATCAAAAGGTTACAACATTTATAATTTTAATGATAAATATAAGTCTTTTACTCGTTTAACGGTATAAAGAGATCTAAATTAATTAAATTTTTGTTAAAATTTTTTTAAACTATTTAAAATAAAATCTATACTCTTGATCTTGATTACAAGACCCTTATCATCATTTTTTGAAAGATATTTATTTTCAGCCGTTTATTTTTTTGTCCACTTGATGGACTAGAAAAAAATATCGAAATAGTATGAAATTTAATTTCTATATAGTTTAAATGGTCTAGATCATGTTCAACGATGTCGATCGTCAATTTGGAAGATCCATTATTAAAAACAAATGGATGACAAATGAGCAAGTTTGCTACTGATAGCATTCCTGCCTAGCTCATATATATATAGTCCGGTTATGATGCTTGTAAAAGTATCAAGCATTCGGTGGTTGTAAGTTTTTAACCATTTGATCAATTTCATTGACTAATTCCACTCTTTAGATTATGTTATTTCACCAACCAACCACTAAACTCAAGAGACCCGCTATCGTACTAACCGTAAATCTTTTCATCCAAGGGCTAAAAATCTATAAGCACCAATAACTTGGTACTTTTAAAAGCTAGTTCAGTTATTATCCTCTCCTCTCAAGAGGATAGAGATTTTTATTCTATCAAGTCATTTTAAAAGATCAAGACTCGAAATTGATCTACATTATTCAAAAATTTAAAATTAATTTTTATATTATTTTAAAATTATTGTCAAATTTATCTAACATTCGAAAAATAAACAGTTGAAAATGCGTATAAATAACCTTGTGAAGATTACAGTTAAACTTTCTCGAATCAAGATCGAAGCTATCAAATGTTATCTAAATAATATAAAAAATTTTCTATTAAAAATTTATATTTAGATTGTTCCATACTGTTAAACAAGTAAACGACTTATATAAGACTAAAAAATTGTCAATTTTATAATTCTTTGATCATTGTATAAATAATTTTTAGAAATTATAAAATTTAATTTTTAAACAAGTTCAAATACTGTAGATCAATTTTAATAGTTTCGAATCAATTCGAAAAATTTCTCATAAAAAACAACTTAATAGAATGAAGGCATTCGTTCCTAACGATCCAGAAATCAAATATTAAATTTTTTCAACATTATTAACCTAATGATCAAAGAGTTGTAATATTTATAATTTTAATGATAGATATGAGGTGTTTGCTCGTTTAACGGTACAAAAAATATTAAATTAATTAAATTTTGGTTCGAAATTTTTTTAAGCTACTTAAAATAGGATCTATAGTTTTGATCTCAATTACAAGAATCCTATCATAATTTTTTTAAAAATATTTATTTTTGGCTATTCATTTTTGTGTCCACTTGATCCACAAGAGAATAATATTGAAAAAGTATAAAATTTGATTTCTAAATATTTTTAGTGGTTTAGATCATATTCAACGATATCGATCATTGATTCGGGGGGCTCTATCATCGAAAACAAATCGGTAGCAATGCGACTCGTTTGCTACCGATAGTATTCCAGCCTAGCTCTAATTAATTAGCATCTATAATGTATCAGTATCATATATGTGTGTGATGGTACTGAAGCTCTGATACTACAGTCTCATTTTTTATTTTAGGGTATTCGAATCAACGATCCATGTCGTTAAATATGATTCAGGGTATATAAAGTTCTTAGGATAAAATTTTAATTTTTTTTTTATATCATTTACTTAGTTAATAAATTATGTCAAAATAGATGATAAAAATTAAATAATTTTTAAATTAAAATTTGATAATAGAATTTTTGAATTTAAAATTAAGAATGTTGATTTCGATCTAGATAGTTTAAAATATTTTTTATCAAAATTTGTATAAATTTATATTTTTTTACACCGTTAAAATACAAACTCGTCGTAGTAGTTATTGAAAATTTATAATTTTGATATGATTCAATCATAAAATAAACTATGTCGAAAAAAATAAAATTTTATTTCTAAAAATTTTAATATTCCATATCAGTTTTAACTGTGCGGGTTATTGATTTGAATATTTTAAAATTAAAAACGGTACTATAATACCAAAGCCCAGTACTTAAAGGCTGCGTTTGGCAGCGAGAACAAGATGGAGATAAGGGGTTATCCCCCCCCCCTTATCCCCAAACAAGAAAATGGGAGAGGGGAATAGCTTGTTCCCCCCATACTGGGTTATCCTGTGATAATCCGATATGGGGGGAACAAGCTATTCCCCCCAAATGGTGGAACAACCTGTTCCACCGGGTTGTTCCATTTTTTTTTTTAATTAAAAAATTTTAAATTATAAGATATTTAATTTTATAAAATTTAAAATTTAATTTTTTTATTTTAAAATTTTAAAAAATTTTAATTTTAATTTTTAATAAATTTAAAAAATTAAAAATTTTATTTTTTAATAAATTTAAAAATTTATATTTTTAAATTTTTTATAATTTATTAATCTATACAAATTTATACTAAATGTTTAAAATTTTTAAATTTATACCTATTTTTATATACAATTTTTTGAATTTTTTAAAAATTATAAATTTTCAAAAACCAATTTTTTTTAATAATTTATTTTTATATAAGTAAAATATAAATTTTAATAAATTTTATAATAAATATTCTAAATTAAATATTTAAAATCATATCAGTAAATTTTTTATCTTAAATTAAAATTTTAATCCTCTTTATTCTTCTTATTCCTATATAATTTACCATACAAAATTTTTTTTATACCCGGTATAACTCTTAAACCCAACCAAACAGAAATTTACGTTAGTTCCTGCTAATACCATAACTTATACCTATCCCCGGTATAACAAAAATTTTCTTATACCCGAATCAAACGCAGCCTAGATGTTATAGGAGTCTCTCTCTCTCTCTCTCTCTCTCTCTCTCTCTCTCCTCTCTCTCTCTATATATATATATATATATATATATATATATATATATATATATATATATATATTATATATATATATATATATATATATATATATATATAGTTGGGCTGGAATGCTATTGATAGCACCAACCAAACTTTGCCACCCATTTTGTAGCCATTGGATCGCATTGAGATCCGTGTAGACTCTTTAAAGAAAAAAAGAGAAAAAAAAAAGTAAAAAGAAAAAGTAAAAAGTAAAAAGTTTTTTTTTTAATTAAAGGGCTTGCACGAATCTCAATGCAATCCAATGGCTACAAAATGGATGGCAAAGTTGGGTTGGTGCTATCAATAGCATTCCAGCCCAACTCATACTCTATATATATATATATATATATATATATATATATATATATATATATATATATATATATATATATATATATATTTTTCTGTCCAACCTAGAACTAGTTGAGGATGACACACCATTTTACCCTTTTATAGGGAAACATTTAGATGAAAGACTTGGTTTCTTCAATGAGAAGGATTGTATCAAATTGTTGGATAGAAGAGAAGAGATGGTAGGGTGAAGTGGGGTTGTTGGGTGCCAAAAGAGAACACAAAGGGGGACAAAGAGGGTCCATCAAAGATATGGGGATTTGTTGATGGGGATGGGAGATGATTCGGATCCCATGCCATATGTTGGATCCAAAACCCTGTCCCATTCACTTATATACATAGAGAGATATGGAAAATCATTTTCTAAACCTGATCCTCCACCACCACATCAATAGATTATGGATCACGTAACTGATCATCTGTTTTCCATCTCATTATTACAGTCGTTCATATTTTTTTCGAACAACATACAGTAAATTTCTATACATGTAACAACTATTCTGAAAGGTATTCTACTGAAAAATACATAGTAATGTAATCAACTAATTTGATAACTATGGAACCATGCTTGAAAGGCCAATTGAAATTCCAAAAACAAAAGTCTTATTAATTGAAGGAAAAGAGACAAAAAAAGCAAATTATAGAAGCGATCAAACCTAATTGTAACGACTCAAGTCAGTAACACTAATAATTCGTTATGTATATTTATATAAATCTCTCGTAATACTCTATCACATTATCACATGTGTGATTATTAGGGTGTTACAAAACTAGAATCCGTAAGTGATGTGGTGGATTAGGTCTACACGAAAGAGAGGGATAGAGAGGAGAGGGTGTTTGCCACTTTGGAAGAGACCTATTCATGTTAACAAGGTAAGCGTTATGGGATGTAGACCACAAAATGATGATAAAGTGGAGAAAGGTGATGTGTTAGCAATATTTAAGAGATGGAGCCACTTATTGCTTGTCCTTTCTAATGCACGTCGCAATTGAGCTTTGCATCTTTGTTGACGTTTTGGGAACTAATGGGTGGGTCTGCATACGCACATGCAAAGTAAAATTAAAGGAGGAATATTATTAACTGTGATATGATAATTACATTTGAGCTCATCTCTTTAGGTCGAAAGCTATATAAATTTCCAAAAAAATGAAAAAAAAAAAGTTCTAGTGGGGAATAACTAAAAGGTTTCAACTCTTATGAGGTAAGAGATGAGGTTAAAGAAAAAATGAAAGACGAGTCTCATATCGCACGGTGTTTGTTTAGGGCTTAAAGGAAAAAGAATTGTGACATCTCTAAAATTTGAATTAATTATATATATAAGATATTGTGATGCCCTACTTTCCACGGGGTCACCCATCCTTTACCTCAATAAATTCAATAAAATAGCATTTCATACCATTTTATTTACATTTATTTATATACCAAAATTCCGGTTCACTATAGTGTATAAACCCGGTTCGCTGTAGCCCGAAAACCGGTTTGCTACAGTACTTTCCGGGTTTATACACTATAGTGAACCGGAATTTTGGTATATAAATAAATGTAAATAAAATGGTATGAAATGCTATTTTATTGAATTTATTGAGGTAAAGGATGGGTGACCCCCTGGGAAGTGGGGCATCACAGTTGGTATCAGAGCCATTCACCAGCCGAAAATGTGAGATGAGTCTCGGCTGAGCCAGGGTTATTTAGCGGGTAGAGCGAGGCTCCCCGGCTAATGGCCGTTGTGAGTGGAGTGCAGCTCCTCACAAAGTCGGCTAAGGCTAGCGAGACGAGTCTCACATCGCCTGGTGCTTGTGAGTGTGCTTGAGCCTGACGTTAAAGGGGGGAAGAATGTGACACCCCCGGAATTTGGATTAGTCATATATATAAATGATATAATAGGACCAAATCTCTAACCCGGCTATAGTATTTTGGATGGTAGCAAGATCCAAGAGGAACATGAGAGTTAAGCGTGCTAGAGCTAGAGTAGTTCTAGAATGGGTGACCCCCTGGGAAGTGGGGCGTCACAGATATAGACATATATATACAGTAATCAATTAGGTTCAAAAAGTTAAGAAAGTTATACGTACTAGGATTATAATAGTCCTAGAATGAATGATCTTTTGAAAAATTAACGTTAGACGCGCGATCGACGGTCATGGGTCCGATACAACAAAAATTTTCAAATTGAATCGTGTTCAATCCAAATCACTTGGGTGCGATTAATCCGATAATTCCATTTCAGTAAGATTATTTGATCAAATTAATCTGATTTAATAACAAAAAAATTTTATACCCACCAGCATGCCATGTTCCAAAATCCTCGTGGCGAATATTCCTCTACTATCTTATCTATCCAAGTCAATAATAATGCCAATTAATGTACTATAGACTCATTTAACACAACAAAGGTGAGTCATGCTTTAAACTATATTCCATGCAATAGAATTTTTGTAAATCGACTACAACCTAAAAAGTAGGTATTCACTGGTACTCAAAAACAAAGAAAATTAATAATGAGACAACTGGCGAATTCTTAGAACATATAATGTCTTTGTTGAGCTTCTAACAAGCAATTTGGTTCATGTCATATCCTTTTGTACAGCATCATTGCTAACCTAAAACTAAATGCTTAATTATTATTAGATTATTAGATGAGAATACAAAGCGTACAATCAGAAAGAGGTCGCAATCCTTACTAGAATTTACTAACCCCCTTTCTGGTTTCTAATTAAAAAGAAACAATCCATTTTGCATATTATTGCTTCGTAATGAAGGGGGACCGGCCGTGGGGTTACCGAGCACATCTCAATCCACACAGCACACAAGCGTAGTGGAAACAGAATCTTTTGTAGATGAAAGTAGACGAAAACGAGTGTAGAAAACAAGCACGAGAATAACTAAAGAAATAAAACAAATAAGGGAATGCAAGGACACAAGAATTACGTGGTTCGGCCAACAATATATCAACCTATGTCAACGGGTAAGACCACCTCCATGCGTTATTCGAAGTAAAATTGGATTACAAGAAACTCTCTCACGGAGGCTCTCCACATTTTTCCTCTCAATTAGGATTTTTCAATGAAACTCTAAAAAATAAAAGATGAATCGCAAGAGTTAATATAATTCTAAAAACCTAATTTTAATAGGAAACGATTTTCACCGTCCATCCGAGTTTTTAAATCACTTCTAGTTTTCGTCCATATCCTCTTAAGAATTATCTTTAAGATATTTCTAAATCATCCCTAATATTTAGGAACAAGATTGGATCAAATCCATATATACTCGAAATATGATTTTACATAATCCAACACATAAATATATTTACATTTTTTATTAAATTATTATTATTTTTTAATATGGTATCAAAGTCGGTTCTAAATTGTCTTTGTTCTATGAAATCGCGTGTATCCCACCTTCAACATCAATACATAAGATCCCTAAAGATTGATAAGATTTGAATACTGTTTTAGGAAAGCTACTAATATAATAATAATAATACCTGTATATTTATTGTGAAGAATTTAATTAGTTAATCTACGCATATAATTTAATACAAGGGTGGAGATCATATATAGAATCATAGATATATAGCACATGAGGGCCCATTAAAAACTATTTGTGGGGACTCCAAGCATTTGTTGTAATTTATCCGCGCCACGCATGTGGAGAGTGGTGATTGATCCCAAGTGAGCATTCCCGATAAGGAAATTAATACTCGATGCCATAAATTTTAAAAAATGAAAAAGTTATTAATAACTAACTTTTGCTTTTGGTTATGTATTAATTATATATTTATATTATTTGTTTATTTGCTACTGTTAATTTACTAGCAAATCAACTCCTATTACTATTGATTCAACAACAAAAACTAGTACAACAATGAATAAAACTACAGCCATAATTGTTTTCTTTCGTACATGCATGCATGCAACTTTATACATGTTTTCATACTAGTAGTATTATATATATATATATAGAGAGAGAGAGTATAACTTATATATTTTTAAAAATATAAATTTATTCATACTTTTAAATTTTTAATGACTTGTGTCGGAGAGAGAGAGAGAGAAAAAAAAGTATAATTACACTAATCTCAATATAAATTTTATGATAAAAAATTTATAAGTATAGATAAATTTATACTATTAAAAATTTATAAGTTCTACTATCTATATATATATATATATATATATATATATATATATATATATAGTTCGGCTACTATATTTGTAAAAGCACCAAATATTTGGTACTTGAAAGTTTTCTATCGTTAAATCTATTCCGTTGACTAATTTTACTCCTTAGATTATTTTTAACCAACCACCCATTTAACCCAAGGGGTCACTATCATCCTAACCACACATCTTTTCATTCAAAAATTAAAAGCTACAACCACCAATAACTTGATACTTTTATAAGTATAAAAACTCAATTATATATATATATATATATATATATATATATATATATATATATATATATATATATATATATATATATAAATTGTATACAAAATCACTAATCTTAAAACTAACAAAATAATAATTACAATAAAAAGTTGGCTTGGTTCAACAGAGTCAGCATAATTGGGTCATGCATGACATACCCAAATATGGAGCACTTTCACACATTTCTCTCTCTCTAAAAAATTAAAACAATAATGAAAAAAAAAAAAAAAAATCTCTCCCTGTCTAGAGATGCAAATGGATCTGGATTGATCGAAGTTGTTCCGATATATTTCAAATCAGACACTCAGTAAAAATAAATAACATAATAATTTTAAAAAAATTTGCTCTTATCCTATATCAAAATGAAGTAAGGAGTGTGGTATTTTTTTTTTTAATTTTTTTTTTTTTAAATTCGTCTAGAATGAAATAATAAATAAAAATAATTTGCCCCCTTTGCATCCTCTCTCTCTCTCTCTCTCTCTCTCTCTCTCTTTAAGATAAAGTCGGTGCCTTAGTGATGCAACCAAAGCATATACATCAACTCCTTCATCCCCACCACCTAACCCTACACATGCATGCATATATAATTCCTTCACAAAGAATATATATAGCATCGCATAACACCAACACTTAACATATACTTATTCCCTCCCATGCATACATCTTACCCCCTTATTATTCTTTCACATGATAATGTATAAATAAGATGCTCGTGCAGTTCATATTTTGTTGGTAGCAGTTGGAAACTTTCTAGACAACATGGTCGGCTAAGGTTACCAAAAAAAAAAAAAATTTTTTTTAGTGGTCACAAAGCACATATACATACATACAAATCTTATCTTGTTTATACACTTTAATCCCCTCTCTCTCTCTCTCTCTCTCTCTCTCATCTCTCTCTCTCTCTCTCTCTCTCTCTCTCTCTCTCCCTCTCTCTCTCGTTAGGCTGGAATACTATTAATAGTAACAAATTATTAATTTAACTGATAAAAATGATCAAAGAGATTGATTTAAGGATAGAAAATTTAATAGCACCAATAATTTATTACTATTAATAGTATAGTAGCCGGACTATATATATATATATATATATATATATATATATATAGTTGTGCTGGAATGCTATTGATAGCACCAGCCCAATTTTATCACCCATTTTATAGCATTTGGATCGCATTGAGATTCGTGCAAGCTCTTTAATTAAAAAGAAAAGCTTTTTACTTTTTACTTTTTACTTTTTCTTTTTTCTTTTTTTTCATTAAAGAGTCTCCACGAATCTCAATGCGATCCAAGGACTACAAAATGGGTGGCAAAGTTGGGCTGATGCTATCAATAGCATTCCAGCACAACTCTCTCTCTCTCTCTCTCTCTCTCTCTCTATATATATATATATATATATATATATATATATATATATATATATATATATCTTTTTCACTATATGATCACCTCACATGTCACAAAAAACGCATATATATTACTACCAATTCTAAATAATCTCCTTGTCCAAACCTCCTCTCGACACAGAATCGAATGCCTTCTCATGATCGCAAATCATTGGTGGGGACACGCCGTCGCAACGAGGTGTCGCGACTGTGTCGCGACACGCGGGCGGCGTCGGCGTGCGTGGTTTTGCTTTATCCACCAGCAACTTGGTGTAGTGTGACGTAGGAGAAGAGAGCTCCAGTAGTGGTGCATGTCACATATATAATTAATTAGCAATAATAATTGTTGTTGTTGTTATTATTATTACTATAAGATTTGGTTTTGGGTTTCTTTTTAGCCACCCTTTTTGATGAAGCAGTTATTCTCTAATCATGTCATTTAGATATTGCTTTGTCGAGTGGCGTCGAAAGTCAATGCATATCTAAGATGATAACACCTTCTTAAAAGGAGATTAAATAATTATGGCTCGCAAATTAAGCATAAAAAAGTACTACATAAATATTTGATTAATTACTGGTCCTAAATGCTGCGGTGGTATCGATCGATCGACAACTATACATAATTTGCTTCGATCGTGATCGTGATCATGATCGTGACCGTGACCGATGTACGTAGTTGATGCTAGAGTATGACCTTACAAAGCGTGGATCGTAGCATATATACTAGAAATTAAATGTGCCCAACTGTGTCCAATTCAAACAAAACAGGCTATATGATCAATTAGTAAAGAGTAGATGAGATTTGTGTACCTATGAAATCAAACCTAACATCCCAAGTAATAATGCACATCAATATATGTGGGAGGCATATAATTGAATGATTTTGATGGCCATGATCTCTCTCTCTCTCTCTCTCTCTCTCTCTCTCTCTCTGAGCTGTACTATGAGTAAATAGATGTGGCAATACTTAAATCATGAATGATAACCTAACTGAAATGGTATAGATGTATAAATTTAGTAATTGGGGAGTGGTTGGTAGTGAGCCCATGCATAATTGAAAAAATTATGGTACCCATCATTCTCACTGGCATGCTTAAGAGGAAAGAGTTGCCACATAAGCATTTATAATTGAGAGAAACAATCATTTTAAAGATCTTTCCAAAATCTTAAAAACCCTAATTCCCCATAACTTAGCTAGATCTTAAGGCATATATAGACCCACTTATGGTTACTTTTCCTCTTAGGACCAATACATGGGGGCCATGGAGAGGGGCCACTATATAGTGCTTTTGCCATATATTAGTTAATGTGTCCTTCTCACTCTTCACCACCAAGCACCAAATAAAAGCCAAGCAACAGGAGAGGGGGCAGTGGTTGCATGAGCCCCATAACTAATAGAGTTTAAGATGGCAACCACTCCTTGTTGGGAGCCAACATCTCATGTGTGTGGCCTTAAAAGAAAAGAGATGAGAGGGGGCTAAAATGGGATCCATATGTGTGGACCATACACACCTTCTTGTACTGAAATGTGTGTACAAACAATTAGCTCCAATCATGGCGCCCAACCACGTCGGGCCGTCCGATGATTGGCCCGATGATCTCGAATACGTATCGCATATCTTTCGCACGTACATGTACCGTTATGTATCCACCAAGTTAATTGTAATCCTCCCCCTAGCTAGGTAGAGATCTTGCAAAATATATATATAGGCATTAACTAATTGCCACACCATGCACCAAGTACATGGTAACTATAACAACCCACAATAATCATCCATGGATCCTAGTACAATCAAATCACGGGAAATAAATGGAATGTTTGAATGAGCAGATAACTATATACATACCTACACACCAAATTCACCTATAATTGAACAAATTAATGAGACCATATATATTGATATGATCAATGCAATTAATTACTAGTGCAACCTATATATATATCATTAAATAAGTATTATTATAACAACGTACCCTCAATGATGCATGGTTAGGTACTAGTACAACCAAATCATGGCACATGAGTAATGGAATGTTAATTATATATATCTACACCAAATTGACCTATATTAGAAGAAATTAATTAATTACTTAGAGTGCAAATTAATATATATATATATATATATTACTATTGCAACCTATCAATAATGTTCAAGTAAGTGCGTAATTGAATGGGCTAAAGAGACAGCTAGCCTAGAGAATGCTCACCAAATAAAAGCTTTTTTCCATTCATCTATTAACTCCTCCTCCATAGAGAGAAAAAAGAGAGGGGAAAAGACCAATGAAAAAGAAGGGGAAAGGGTACCCACACATAGTTAATGAGGGGAAAGTTTGGTGGGTGGGTTGTGAATAGAGGGGGCACAATCACACCCTTGATGTGTTCTATAATGTGAATCCACGTACGTAGTCATCTCCACCCCCCCCCCCCCCCCCCCCCCCCCCCCCCCTCTCTCTCTCTCTCTACTTTTTTTTTAGTACTAGCTGGGGACATGGGGGCCTCCCATTTGTCAAACTTTATACTATGTATAAATGTAAAATGTTAGATATACATCTCTATATATCATTACATGATATAACACCCCCTCCCCCTCCCCCCCCCCCCCCCCCCCCCCCCCCCCTCCCCACAACACATAATATTCTCCCCATCAACCAATTCATTTCCCTCACTCATTCCTTCCTTCCTTCTCTTTACTCTCAATCATAGGCAACCTAAAAAGTATACATATAGAGAAGAGGAAGAGAGATAGAGATAGAGATAGATAGAGAGAGGGGCACTCTAGCAGAATACATGGCCTCCGAAGATGTGTGTGATACCGGGCTTGCGCTCGGATTGGCGATAGGCGGCGGCGGCGGGGGGTCGACGCCGCCTCGGAGAAAAGAAAAAGGCGATAAGCCCGGGATGTCGGTGTCAACATCGACAGCGAACCCGACTGCGCTGGAGCCGTCGCTAACGCTGAGCCTCTCTGATGACGCCTACGGCGGGGCCCCGCACGCGCCGCCGCCCCTGCCGCGCGTGTCGTCGCCGCACAGCGCTGTGTCGTCGTTCTCCGCCGCGTACCCTCCGCAGGGGAAGGTGAAGAGGGAGAGGGTGGACGCTTCCGCCGCGGCCGCAGCGGCCGCAGCAGCTGCAGGTGAAGAGGAGGCGGAGGTCGAGAAGGTGGCGACATCGCCGCGGGGCGCCAGCGACGCCGAGGAGGAGGATGGTGGCGTGAGGAAGAAGCTGCGGCTCACCAAGGAGCAATCCGCGCTCCTAGAGGAGAGGTTCAAGGAGCACAGCACCCTTAATCCGGTAACATATTTATCTATAAACTCCATGTTCGTGCTTAATTATTCGGCTCCTCTCTAAATTTTGCTTGATTCGTTCTCAGAAGCAGAAGCAGGCCTTAGCCAAGCAGCTGAACCTGCGACCACGGCAAGTCGAAGTTTGGTTCCAGAATAGGAGAGCAAGGTATATATATATACATATCCATCATGAAGATGATCAACACAAACTTTTATATACATATATCTGTGTATTATTTTTCTATCAATTCGATCTTTTGTGGTTACACGTAACAAATTTTTTACGATCGCAGGACGAAGCTGAAGCAAACGGAGATCGACTGTGAGTTTCTGAAGAAGTGCTGCGAGACGCTGACCGACGAGAACCGTCGCCTGCAGAAGGAGCTGCAGGAGCTGCGCGCTCTCAAATTCGCCGCCGCCGCCGCCGCCGCAGGGCCACCGCCACAGTTCTACATGCAGTTTCCCGCTGCCGCCGCCCTCACCATGTGCCCCTCCTGCGAGCGCATCGGTGGCCCCGTGGCCGCCTCTTCCGATGACGTGAAAAAACCCACCACCGCCGCCGCCGCCGCCGCCGCCTCTTTCGTCGTCGCGCCACCGCGACCGCATTTCTTCAGCCCCTACACTCATCCCGCAGCTTGTTAATCCTCGGAAAAACTAAATTAGTAATATTTTGATCAAATATAACATAAAAAAACACCCACACCCTTAGATTTTTTTTTTTTTTTTTTCTCCCTTTCCTAATTTCAGTGTCGATCACAGTAGAGTTAGTTGAGGGGTAGAAGATCATAATTAAACAGTGTAAAAAGGTTAACGTGGAATTATTATATATTCTCTATAGTTTCCTTATGTTCAAAGGTTAATTAATTAATTACATAGCTAGCAAGGTCCTAATTATTTAATAACTCATTTCTTTTGGTTGTGGTGATTAATATGTTACCTCTACTTTTCTTTGACAATATTTGTATAGAAAAAAAGTTTGCATTAATAATTATCATTTTTTTTTGGCTATTATTTCTTAGTAATTAATACAGAAGCACTATTTAAAAAAAGTTATTGTTCTTATCGAAGACCCGAGAAATTTCTCTATTACGATATTGGAAGAGCAACGATTTTTATCCTTTTGACTCAAAAGCCTATTTTGACTTTCTACAACTAACAACATTTATGTGTTTCTTTTCATTTGCACACTTGTGTAAATGTATGTAAAATTATATATGAACTAATACGTTTTTATATTTTTATATATATATATATGTGCATGAACTTTGTGAGTTAGGGATGAACTAGTTGTCATTAAATGTGGTAGGTTGTATAGCATGCCAAGTATTGGGAGGACACAAAAACATGACCTTTTGGTTGAAAATTCTTCAAGGCAAGGACTTAGAAAAGCTTGTGGGACAAGCAAGGAATGATACATAACTCATTCAATGAGCACACGAATTAGAATAGTGCACTATATATATATATATATATATATATATATATATATATATATATATATATATATATATATATATATATATATATATATATATATGAGCAATGCTACATGTACACCTCGAAGGGGTGTACATCATACATCTTCACCATTTTAATAGTGCCGATATTTTTTACGGGTCACATCAAGTGACCCATCATCAAACCCCCACCCTTAGATGGGTGGGGGTGTGAGATGTACACCCCTTACGGGTGTACACATAGCATTTTCCTATATATATATATATATATATATATATATATATATATATATATATATATATATATATATATATATATATATAAAAGGAAAATACTAGATGTACACCCCATTTGGGGTGTACATCTTACACCCACCCTATTCTAGGGGTGGGTGAATTTCACTCGTCACATCGAGTGACGAGTGGATGAGTACCCACCCTAGGATGGGTGGGTGTAGGATGTACACTCCATTTGGGGGTGTACATCTAGCACTTCTCTATATAAAATTCTACTTTTACAAAATTTTTTTGTGGATTGTACATTTCACATCCATTCATACAATGGGTGGGTTGGAGTTTGTTGAGGGTGACCTTTAAAAAAAAAATTATTTTTAAATAAATAAAGTGTAGGATATACATTCTTTTTGAAATGTACACCTAGTATTGCTCTCTTTCTATATATATATATAGAGAGAGAGAGAGAGAAAGAGAAAGAGCTAGAGAAAGAGTCCGGCTCTAATACTATCGATAGCATCAAGCATTTGGTGCTATTAAGTTTTCTACTCTTAGATCAATCTCTTTAATCATTTTCATCTGTTAGATTTTACTATTTTTTCAATCATCTATTCAACTCAAAGAATCCACTATCATCTAAACCATACATATTTTAATTTAAAAATTAAAAATTTAATAGCACCAACGACCTAGCTAGTGCTATTAATAGTATTCCAGTCTAACTTTATATACAGAGAGAGAGAGAAAGAGGGGAGAGTGTGAAGTCTAATTATAGAAAGTGCTCCTTTAGTACTAAGGCTCATCTAACATTAATAAGGGGGATAGAGTTTGGACCAAAATATGCAAAAAATATAATATTTTATTTTTCAAAAATAATAAAAATATGGTATGTAGAATGTGATACTATGTATGAACGGTATGCAACGTAATCTCTCCGCAATCTGTAAAGTGTATGGAACAAGCAAGGAATGATAAATAACTCATTCAATACGCACATAAATTAGAATAGTATAGCAAAGAGAGAGAGAGAGAGAGGATAAGGTAGAGCCTAATTATACAAAGTGCATATTTAGTATTAAGATTTATTTAATATTATAGATAAAATAAAATTCGAACAATAAAAATATAATATTTTAATTTTCAAAATACAATAAAATAATATAATATTACTAATTTACTATAATATATATAATATAATATTATATATGAATGATATAGAACGCAATTTTTCCACAATCTCTCACACACACACATATGAAATGGATTGGGTGGGGCCAAATAATAATGGTGGGATCAACCCCACGTGATGTGTTGGCCCCCAATTTCCTCTCTATTTCCTCTCTCTCTCTCTACAAATGAAGGGGACCCACAAAACCATATTGGAGTCTTTGAACATGTCTAAAGTAATTTTGGTGACCAATCCTTGTCTCCTTAGGTTTCCTTTGATTGAGATATAAGAGAGAATTAGTAGTATCAGAAATAAGTATAATTTTTGAAATAAGTTGGAATAATTATAAATTTATATTTGGTTAGATTTTAGGTTAGTACCCGGTATAAGAAAAATAGTGTTTGGAAGTAATTGAAGAATAAGAGGAATAGAAAGCTGACTTTTGTATTAAAAGACTAAAATGCTCTTATTTTTTTAGTTTTTTTTTTAAAAAAATGAAGTTTATTAATTTTAATTTTTATAAAAATTTTAAGTGGGAGCAAAAATATTAATTTTTAAATTTTAAGTGGGAGCAAAAATTTTAATTTTAAAATTTATATAAAATTTAAAAAATTTATAAAAAAAATTGTATAAATTTTAAAATTAATAATTTTTTTTAAAAAATAAAATAAAAATTTTAAATTTATTAAAAAGTAAAGATAAACAATTTAAAATTTATAAAATAAAAAAAAATAAATTTTAAATTTTATAAATTTAAATATCTTTTAAAATTTACCTGGGACAACCTGCTAAGGGGGCGAACAAGAGTTCCCCCTTGTTCCCCTTTATACCCGGGCCCGTTTGGTAACGAGATAAGACAGAACTAGCTATTCCAGGGATAAGTATAAAGTACGGAATTAGTGTAAAAAAGTGTTTGGAATAGTTCGAGGAATAAGAGATTTTGTGTTTGGTATGAGAATGAGAAATAAGAGGAATAAAGAGTTTTAATTGAGCTAAATTACCTTTTTGCCCTCAAACTTTATTATGTAATAATGAGGTGAGAGATGGTGCCTCGGTAGACGTGGGAGGATATTTAAGGAAAAAATAAGATGGTGGTCGGGAAGAGTGAGAATAGTAATTCTCACTTATTCTAGTTGTACCGAAACAAGCTATACCGATTGATTTCTGGCGCGTTTGGAAGAATAAGAAGGATATCCCTCCTATTCCCGGTTCTATACCGAATCCAACACTACAACAAAATTAAGTTATAGAGATACATATTTGTGACACTTTTGTATAAGTGTCCTATCTATATTCCACCTATATCCAAAATTAGATTATAGGGACACATTTTAGGGGCACATTACAAAAATATGTCGCTATACACCCTAGCGACGGCACATATAGCAACACTTACAATAAGTGTTGGTATTTTTGTCAGCGACACTTTTTTTAGATTTTAGAAACACTTAAAAATATCACTATAGCCTAATTTTATTGTAGTGCAAACGGGTAATGTTTAGGTACAAAAAAAAAAATAATCCTCTTTAATTGTACCCAAACCAAACACTAACTTAGGGCCCTACAAAAACAAGTAGGGGGGGATGGTGCATAGCATAGTTCATTTACTGTGTGTGCAAGTGCTTTAGCTTTTCTTTGGCGGTGGATTAGTCCAAGTTGATTGGAAGAGGAACCTTCCTATGAGTTGCGTAATGATTTGATTAGAGAGGTGGCTTTTGGCTTGTTCTCTGTGTCAACATGATCGATCACTAATAAGATCATGGACAAGTATGTGGATGTGAATAAAATCATTTAGAAGAGGGGAAAGTGACACTTCGCATGTGTGCACGTGTGACAAGGTTAATGGATAAGCCCAACTTAATTTCTAAAGAGGAAAATGATGGATATATATATTAATTAATTTACAAATTAAGTCACCTTATAACTTATTTTACAAGGTTAATGTGTGTTTGGTTTTCCCAAAATAATTTAAAAAATCCCAGCGAATAATTTTTTAGCTGAAAAGTATTAATCCATCCATTTGGTTTAACAAAAAAGGTAAATGTCATAATTTTTTATTTTTATTTTTAAGATTTTTTTATCTGTAAAATAAAAACTATGGACAGAATTTTTTTTTTTAATTCTTTTTTTCTTTTGGAGATCTGTTGTTCTCGATTTTGCGAGAAACCAAACAAGTATATATACGATTTATAATAGTATTGTATTACAAGAACAATTAGCTAGAATATATTTATTATATCTACTTCAAAGAAGTAAAAATGAAATTATTGCAAGCTCTCTAATTACTAACTAGTAATTTTGGCACTCACTCTTTTTTTTTGGGTGGGGGTGGTAACTTCATTACAACAAAATTAGGTTATAGGGACACATGTTTGTGACATTTTTTTACAAGTATTCTATTTATAGTTCATCTATATCTAAAATTAAATTATAGGGACACATTTTTAAAATACATTATAGTAATATGTCGTTATACACCCCAGCGACGGCACATATAGCGACACTAATGACAAGTGTCGGTATTTTTTCCAACTGTATTTTTTTTTTAGTATTTAGCAATACTTAAAATTGTCGCTATAACATAATTTTGTTGTAGTGCTTGGTTATAGTTTTAATGAAACTACCATGACTTCTAAACCTTCAATTATTTACTCCACTCAAAGGCCACAAATTAATTAAATGTCACATTTTGCTTAATTCCTACCAAAGAGAATGACAATAATAGGACTAAGCACATAGATTAATTCAACCAATAAAACCACTAAAATTGGGAGTAGCAATATTTGGTAGCCCTTTGTTGCAACAGCTTGACAAATCTTGAATATTAATTGTTCCAATAATGATGCAAAAATATGGTATATATTATCTACAAGAATATAATAACATTTAATTTTCTTCCTTTTTAATTAAAGTTCAAAAACTTTGCTAGAAAAGAAATTTTAATTGAAAATATAAGAACGAAGATAGAGCTCTAATATTAATAAATGAGCATAAGCATTTTGAGTCAGTGTTTTGAACCCAATAAATTATTTATGTTTGTGAGATATGTCGTTACAATTGATATCCTAGTTGATTTGTCAACTATAATTATTAGATAAATCTCAGACTATATAACTCTATGACGACCAACAGTTCCACATCAGATAGAAAAAAAAAAATTAAAATAAAAATATAAAGACCAAGATTGTAAGATCCTTATCCAATAAATTATTAGTGCCAGTGAGTTGTATCGGTACAAAAATTATTATAAATAGATCTAACACGAGGATCTTATCATTTCGTATAAAGGTATATTGGAGTGTGACAAAAGTGCAATTAATGAATGACAATACATAGATGACTAGTAAAAGAGACAAGCTAATTCTTGCACTCATTTTGGACTTTGAAACTTGTGGAGTAAGACCTAATCAACATTCCCCACTAAGCATTTATCAAGCAATGCATTTAATCTAGAAGAGTAGAATGTGTCCTCCTCCAATAGTGTTTTATTCTCATGAACCCTAATAGATGGAATATATATGTGTATAGTCAAATTGGAATATGGTCCCATCCAAATATAATTGGAATTTGTCCTGGTTAACTTAGAATTATTAGGAGGCAGGGGCATTTCTCTTTGATCTTAATTTTATTCTCTATGTTTAGATGTTAGATTCTTATCACAAGCCACATCATGTATACCACGTGGAGATCACGGAGAAAGAAAGGGCAACTAGATAAAAAACAGATAATAAACACAATTTATAGGCTAATTTACTAAGAAAACTCACTACAACAAAATTATGCTATAGCGACACTTTTAAGTGTTTTTAAAATCTAAAAAAAGTGTCGCTGACAAAAATACCAACACTTATTGTTAGTGTTGCTATATGTGCTGTCGTTAGGGTGTATAGCGACACATTTTTATAATGTGTTCCAAAAATGTGTCCCTATAATCTAATTTTGGATATAGATGGAATATAGATAGGACACCTATACAAAAGTGTTACAAATATATGTCCCTATAATCTAATTTTGTTGTAGTGACTGGTATTGCTAAAGTAATATTTATTATTGTCGTAATAAAAAAAACTTCAGAATATGGTTAACTACAATGAATGTGCTCGGCCAATAATAGAATTTGCTTTAGTAAAATATCAATGGTCTTTTACTAAACCACAAATGATTAGGTGGGTAATGGTATCCCCAAATTTATAATCTAATTTTTTAAAATGAATCTATTTTAATAATTTTTTTTTATTATCAGGCTCTCAACTTACTCAAACCCCTGCACTTACATCCAAACCCTCCCATGACCAATAACTCTATGTATTCCAAATTTATAGTAATTTGATGGTTTTTGATTTCACTTCAAATTATAATTATATTAAATTATAAATAATGTGAAAAATTAAATATCAAAGTGGCTGTAGTTTAGTGGTAAGAATTCTACGTTGTGGCCGTAGAGACCTGGGCTCGAATCCCAGCAGCCACAAATGTTTTTTTGTATTTTCATCTTTTTTTCATTTGTTTGTTGAAGTATTAAGAAAATTCAACATCTTTATTATTTTTCAAATATTTCAAATATTTCTTAAGAAGCTCCTGTCATGCCTAATAAGCTTTTGAAACTTGAAACTTAGGACGTTGGTCACACAAAAGTGATGATGTTCGAGAAAGAATTGTCGGTGTCATCGGGCCAAGCTTCGATCAGGCCCAATTTCAGCCCGCGTCTCGAAGCAAAACTATACATTTTAGCTCTACAACATGCCCGGCCAAGGCGACACTTCCAATCTGACTTGGACGAATCAATAACACTTCATTTGAAATTTGAAACTTGAAACTTAGGACGTTGGTCACACAAAAGTGATGATGTTCGAGAAAGAATTGTTGGTGTCATCGGGCCAAGCTTCGATCAGGCCCAATTTCAACCCGCGTCTCGAAGCAAAACTATACATTTTAGCTCTACAACATGCCCGGCCAAGGCGACACTTCGAATCAATAACACTTTATTTGAAATTCGAAACTTGAAACTCAGGACGTTGGTCACACAAAAATGATGATGTCCGAGAAAGAATTGTTGGTGTCATCGGGCCAAGCTTCGATCAGGCCCAATTTCAGCCCGCGTCACAAAACCCAAGCTTTGGTCCGATATCGGTTCGAAACAAAACTATACATTTTAGCCCTACAACATGCCCGGCCAAGGCGACACTTCCAATCTGGACGAATCAAAACACTTTATTTGAAATTACGAAAAAATTATGTTAAATACAGCGAGAAAATATAATAAAAAAAATATTATATTTGCTTCCGTATGTACCATCGCGTTCCGAATATCGTAATAGGTCAGTTTTAATATATTTTTTACGGTCCAACCTGAAAACACAGAAGCATATCCGCTTTTGCTTTCGCCCCAACTCCATTTTATGTATTAGAGTTAGATGTAACTCAATATGAGATGGTTTCTAAGTTGTTGTCACTGATTGGTTTGCTTCTTCTTTTTTTCAATTATTTAGGGCACCCAACAATCACCAAGTGATGAATAAAAAGAAAGTTTTTTTTTTTTTTTTTTTTTTTTTTAGTACTTTGGAAGTGAGCATTCCTTTGGTAGTTGTCCTTGAAACCTCTTTGTGTCCTGACAATAATCATATACAAGGTAATTTTTCCTTACCCATCTAAATAACCTTCTTTGCCGCCAACTAAGGCTTCTTAAACTAGGGTTACTCCCTACAATGCAGAATCTAGGGTTTCCCTTCCACACACAAGCATCAATCTTGTAGTTCCTAAATGAGGCTATGAAGGGCCCCTTTGACCAGTCAACCTTGTCGCGTCCCCCGCGTGTCACCCAGCTGTCGCCGTTCCATATGCTCGCCTTGACTGACATTGGCTGCCACCTTGGAAAGGGCACTTCTTCGTCTTCGTGGTTTCTGTACACCCTAATTGGCACCCAATCCACCATGAACCTAAGAACAAGATTCGATGCATGCGATCTATTAGTAATTGAACTTAATTGAAACAAGACTTGATTAGTTCCTATCTACGATAGCTTCTGAAATAATTTCTCTATTGAAAACGCGAAAGTCAAGCTTTGAAAATAAATGTTGGAGCGAAAACTTCAACTTAAAACTTCTAATTTTCGAGATGATTTTGATAAAAAGAGCTAACTAGTAGAGATGCAATGTGATCACTCTTAGCCTCAACTTTGTTATAAGCTAGGAACTAGTTCTAGTCCCTAGTGTAGGCCTGCTTCTAAAATAATTTCTCTATTCAAAAATAGAGTTAATTGCATATATGTCCCTGCAAATATGTCGAATTGCAAATATATTCCTGTAAAATTTAACTTTTCATATTTATTCCTTCAAAAATCCACCGTTATTCAAATATGCCCCTACCGTCCATCTCTGTTAAAAAAATTGATTTACCCTAGGTTAAATGCTTAACCTTGGTTAGATTAAAAATTGAATTTACATATTTATCCTTTCCATATTATACCTCAAAAAAAAAAAAAAAAAAAAGGAAAAAAAGAATTATTTTGATGATAGAATTATATAATTTTTGGAGAGGGGCATTTTTATAACAAGTATAATGGTATTGCTTTTGGAGGGATATATTTGTAAGGGGGCAAAAAGGTCATTTCACATCGAATCTGTTAAAAAATAAACAGATTCCAAACGGGGATTAACCAGAGGGGCATATTTAAAAAACTTTAGATTTTTGAAGGGATAAATATGAAAAGTTGAATTTTATAGGGATATATTTGTAATTCGACATATTTACAGGAACATGTATGCAATTAACCCTCAAAAATATTATAGTAAGTTAACTATTTGGCAAATGCATTAAACAAATCTAGGGCTTCTAGCATCCTTTATGATTCACAATTTAAACTTTGAGTCTTGTACCTTTAGTTGCATGTTTATTATTAAAAAGCTATTAGATTCTTCAAATTCTCCTCAGAAAACACTTCTGTAGAAGCTCCGGATCGGTCAACTTAATTTTTCTTTTTCCCCTTGGTTTTAAGGGAATAAGGAATTGACTTACACTATATGATGTAGGTTCCAGAGGATTGAATATGTGTGGAAATCGTTAGTCGGGTCAAACCACAAGTAAATCCTCTCCTCCCTGTTGCCAAAACCATCAGCAAACACATTTGTTTGCAGGATATATGGCTCCCCCGTAACATTACCGAGGAATTCGAAGTCGATCTCATCTCTATTAGGTTGATCAGAAGCCATCTGCATTGCAAATGTCACTAAACTTGCGAATTTCACCATATATATATATATATATGAACTCACTACAACAAAATTAGGTTATAGGGACACATGTTTATGACACTTTTGTATAAGTGTCCTATCTATATTCCATCTATATTCAAAATTAGGTTATAGGGACACATTTTTGGGACACATTACAAAAATGTGTCGCTATACACCCTAGCGACGACACATATAGCAACACTTATAATAAGTGTCGGTATTTTTGTCAGCGACACTTTTTTTAGATTTTAGAAACACTTAAAAGTGTCGTTATAGCCTAATTTTGTTGTAGTGACTACTGTATAGTTAAGTGTAATGAATTTACTCACATAGAAGGCTACAACCGTGCCTGCGGAGTAGTCTGGTATCAGTTTGATATGCATAGTGATCTCCCCGAACAAGAACATATTGTTCGAAGCGAAAGATGAGCCTAGGATGAAGCAAAGGAGATATAACTTTGGTCACGAGTTAAAGAAAGTGGCAAAAAATTTCTTCGTTTATGTAGGTTCTTGATTTGATGATCATTACCTGATTCCTGGTCGAGCTTTATGCTCCTCGATCGCCCGTCGAGCGACGTGTTTACGTGGCTAGAAGACCAGGTTACATAGAAGTCCTCGTTGAAATTTTCGGTAGAAACGACAGAAGCGGACGCGATTTTAATAAGACTGGCAAATAAAAGCCATATAAAATTAATGGTTGTTTTGTTGCATGCCATGATGTTACAATGGATTGAAGATGGTCTAAGTTTGGAATAGATTGAGAATGATACAATTATTTATGCAACTAGAGAAACAATAGAATATGTTGAAGAAGTGCTATTCAGCTATGAAGCAAGAGTGCCTTTAGCAAGAAGCAAAGGAATGCTATATTCTTTGTATCATAGGTTTCTCCTTGTTGGCTTTGAAAAGGACCTTTAATTTTGGTGCATGTATGAATATGTTATTTAACATATCTATTTAATTTATTTATGGCCTATATTTGGGTGCATGAACATATGTTTTAAGAATGTATATATGAATATTAGATTTCAACATATTCCTTTTATTTACTTGAGGGACATATATATATATATATATATGCCTTTAAGTCATTTTAAATACTAAGAAAAGGTTACAGTCAAAGTTTAGAAAGGTTAAAATTTTAAGGGGCAAAGGCATATTCATTATTTATTTTAATCTGACAAAATCCGATTGATTTGTGAGACTTAACTATTGTTTAATTGGTCTTAGTCATGTTTAGTATTATCTTAATTAACTTTTCAAGTTGTTAATAATTAGAAGTGCACTGACCAGTTTTAAATTGAAATTTTAAACTATGATGTCAATGCTTCAAAGGCAAGTGAATTTGAGTAAAAATATCCTAAGCATTGAGAAAGCACCTAACCTTGTCATCATACAAAAGTTTGAGCAACCCATATGCAAATACATGCCTTCCTTGGAGAGGCATGCATGCTTTGTGGATGTACCTCAACTTTGTGAATTTGAAAACCTACTTGAATAATTAAGGAACTTTATATATAAATTGAGATCTTAGCTACTGCCCAAAAATTGTAACTATATATGTGTTTACTTTTCCATGTTTAAGGTCCTGAGTACTCGTGCCTTTTCTTGGAGCTTTTACAGAAGTACTTTTTGTGACGCCCCAACTTTCCAGGAGATCACCCATCCTAGAGCTACTTTAGCTCTAGCACACTTAACTTTCTTAACCTCTTGGGTCTTGCTACCACCCAAAATGCTATAGCCGGGTTAAGAGATTTAGTCCTATATATTATATTATTTATATATAGGACAAATCCAAATTCTAGGGGTGTCACATTCCTCTCCCCTTTAAGCCCTGACGTCCACGTCAGGCTCAACACAGTCACAAGCACCAGGCGATGTGAGACTCGTCTCGCTAGCCTTAGTCGACCTTGTGGGGAGCTGCACTCCACCCACAACGGTCATAAGCCAGGGAGCCACGCTCTACCTGCTATATAACTGCAGCTCAGCCGAGACTCCTCTCATATTTCCGGTTGGTGATTGGCTCTGATACCAATTGTGACGCCCCAACTTCCCAGAGGATCACCCATCCTAGAACTACTCTAGCTCTAGCACGCTTAACTCTCTTAACCTCTTGGGTTTTGCTACCACCCAAAATTTTATAGCCGGGTTAAGAGATTTAGTCCTATTATATCATTTATATATAGGACAAATCCAAATTCCAGAAATGTCACACTTTTCAAGTACATAGATCTTTTGCATTAATTTTAGGATTTAATTAGAAACTCTATCGTTTCAATTTGCAGCCACCATATATAGCTAAAGTTTTAAATCATTTTTTTTATGGAATACTTAATTTTTACTTTTCTAAATAGAGAAACTATTTTAAAAACTATACAAAGCAGCATGTAGCAGCCAGATGGCCAGCAATTAACATTTAGTAAACTTATTTAAGTTCACATAGATGTACTCTTAATGCTATATTGTAAGTGAGGTTAATGATTAATTAGTATAACTACCAGTGTTAGTTAACTTTAGTTATTTTTAAGATAAAAGCAAAGCAGCAATATATTTTCATAAAGTTATTACCTTATGCTTTACATACAAGGCTTCTTAAGAGTCCCAAGAAAAGAGACAAAAGTGCCACAATATGTTGTTTTGCTGGGGGTTTATTTTGGCCACTAATTTTGTTGGAAATCTGGTACTCCTCTCGATACTAGATTTTCTGAATTCACAATATATACTTCGGTACTATATAGTGTTAGAATTTCACAACGAAAACGTCGAATCAAATTTTTACACTATAGCTTTTTTAGAGGCGGTCATTAAACCAGCTGTTAAATATAAAAATATTTATACACAGTTCTTTATTAGCTTAAACTTTAGAATACAATGATTACTTCGTATAATTTAACATGATATTAAAATAAAAACTTATGAGTTCCAATTATACTAGGCTCTTAAAATTATTAATTTACTCATATTTAATTCAAGTTCACGTCATGAGTCTACCAAAAAATCTCGAGACGTTAGGGGGTTTAGTATCTTGGGGGTGTTTCACGCATGAGTTATCAGAGCATATAAAGTTTCTGCATTAGAAAAATTCCCAAAAATTTTATTTTATTTTAGATATTTCAAATTTTAATTTTTTTACAAATTAGAATAATCTAAATATTTTGGTTAATTTTTAGAATATGTTTTTTAGTGTCATATTTTATTCTTAATTTGTTCTTTTTTATTTAATATTATAAAATTTATCTTTTTCAACGAGAACAATGGTATTTTGGCATTTTTGTATTTTATAGCATTTTTGTAGAATATTTGCCAAACGATTTTCTACAACTTACAATAGTTTTATAACAAAATTAGCGAAATGTTCTAAAGTTTTTTTATAACACAATACTAAATTGAAGAGTGACAAGCAAAACTACTTTCACATGAATGAAAGCATGCGCCACTGATACTAGTAAACTCAATTTTGGCCAATTTACCACGACACTTTTTTTCAATTTTTAAGACGCCTAAATGATTAACTAAACGTATTGAGGCGCTAAGAAGAAAATTTTCTAGAAAGTAGGACTAGATTGAAAACGAGAAGCAAATTTGGTTGCATGCATGGAAGTATGTTGTAATAGACCCGGACGATCCGCAGCGGCCGATGATGAGATTTCTCTGAGGTCGGCTAGGCGGTGAGGATGATGGGTAATCTACAAAGAGAAATTGGAAAGAATTGAGGGAGAAGATAGGAGAGTTGGAGAGATTAGGAAAGAAGATGAGAGTTGAGAGATAGAGGGAGAGAGAGAGAGAGAGAAGCTCGAGAGGAAAGGAAGCTTGCATTAATTTTCTTCATAAAAATCCTTTACATCTCAGATCTATATATACATACTATCTCACTAATTGTGTATTAAACTATTAGTGCGATCCTACTTACTACTCTACTTTGCTAAAAAAAAATTTACATCTCAGATCTATATATATATACTATCTCACTAATTGTGTATTAAATTATTAGTGCGATCCTACTTACTACTCTACTTTGCTATAGTAAATACTCCTTAGTGGGTTGAGCCTTTATAATGTCTGGTTGGGCTCCCTGCTATTGGGCCTCTTTGGATGGGCCTCCTCTGGTTGGGCCTCCTCGGGTTGGCCTTTTCGGATTGGACTTTCTTAAGTTGGGCCTTTGCAGTTGGGCCCCCTTCAGCTGGGCCTCTTCGGTTGGGCCTTTTTAGTAGGTCCCTTCAGTTGGGCTCCTCCAATAGGACTTCTTCAGTGGGCCCCTTCAGCTGGGCTTCCTCTGTCCCTTATCCCTACATTAGGGATCCCTCTCTGTTGGCTCCTCAAATAGATCTACCCTGCTTACTCTTCCTCCGAAGCTGCTGGACCCAGGCGCCCCCTTGCTGAGCCCTCCGTTCTCCATGAGTGTTCTTTTCCCTCGGATGCCTCTTGATCCGCCATGAGCGAAGACTGAGTCCCCTCCTTGAGCTTCTTTATTCTCCAATACTCTCTACTGCTATCTAGCTATTTATTCTTCACCTCTCTTCTCTCATCCCTAGGTTGTTACATATGTGTGTAAGAGTCGAAAGGGTGGAGAATTAGGGGTAAAGGACCTTGCCAGCATTAAACGACGTCTTTCTTACAAAGTAGTGGTGGAGATTGCTAAATGAGTCTGGCTTACTTTTGGCCAAACTCATCAACACATTATATTATTGTAGAAGAAAATCATTGCGAGAATAAAGGTCCTTCAAACCTGTCTCCCAATGGTGGAAAAGCGTGGCTAGACTTAAGGATGTCTTTAACTGCAGACTCAGCTACTACCTAGGAGATGGAGGCTTAATCAACCTTTGGTCCGACAGATGGTGTAAGGAATTCTCATTACTATCCTTACTACGTGAGCTTTTCGACGATGTGGAGCTAAAGGTGTGTAAAATAAAAGATTGTTATTCAATCAGTGGATGGAGATGGAGGAAAATTCTAAAAAGGACCGAAACAGATGAGTAATTCGGAAGTTTAGGGACTTGCTTTCTAACTTTCACATGGTGAATAAATGGGATGATATATGCTAGAGATGGAAGAAAAGGCAAGGGTTCATAGTTAAATTTGTGTACCAGATGCTTAATGATGGGAGAATTATTTGGTTAATGATGGAATGCCCTATCATCTAAAATTTGGAGCTTGTGTATATTATTGAAAGTGAAAATTTTTATTTGGTTAGTATTTAAGAAAAGAGTTCTCATCATGGATAACTTAATTAAAAAGAAGATAGGAAACCAATCTTGTATTCTGTGTGCTTGCACGTACGAGACAGTTGACTATTTTTGACAAGGCAACAGAAGTCTATTTTGGAGAAGATGTTAGAGGCCTTTAGGAGTGGGAGCTGGATAGAAGGAATGTTTAGACGGGTGTTAGAAGGCTTAGTTCCTCACCGACAATTTGGTAAGTGATATGGAGAAAAAGAAATAATATTATTTTTAAAAAATATTAGATCCGATCTGTTGGCGGCTCCAAAGATTAGTAAGGAATTAGTAAAGAGTGGGAGAAGAGTTGTCGCTGCTAAAATGATCAACTTGTATCTTTTTACATACCTGTTTTCTCTCATTTCTTTTTTATTTTATCTTTTATATGCTTTTTTTATTCACTACAACAAAATCATACTATAGCGACACTTTTAAGTATCTCTAAAAGCTAAAAAATATATCACTGACAAAAATACTGACACTTATTATTAGTGTTGTTATATGTGCAGTCGATAGGGTGTGTAGCGACACATATTGTAATGTGTCCCAAAAATATGTCCCTATAACCTAATTTTAGATATATATGAAATATAGATATGACATTTATACAAAAGTGTCATAAGAATGTGTTCCTATAACCTAATTTTATTGTAGTGATTAAATTATTTTTGGAAGCCTAATAATTCTACTTTTTATAACTAAATTTATTTTGAAAATGAATAAAAGGAATAGCTTATAGTACTATCTTTCTTTCAAAAAAATTAATAATAATAAATTATGCAGCACTTTTAAAACAGCACTATTTTCTAAAAAGTTTTCATAAATAGATATTTATGTAAAGGTCTATAATTACAGTACACAATAAAATCTCCAAATTAATTCTTTATTCTTGAGAAGGCCTTCTTAATTATTAATTTTAAAAGTAAAGAAAGGGAGTCCAAACAAGCACATGTAGCAATTGATCCATCTCTTCTTTTTCTTCTTCCTAATTCATGCACATTTTCTTACTTCTTGTCTCCCCCCCCCCCCCCCCCCCCCCCCCCCCCCCCCCCCCATGTACCAATTGATCCATCTCTTTTTTTCTTCTTCCTAATTCATGCACATTTTCTTACTTCCCCCCTCCCCCCCCCCCCCCCCCCCCCTTTTCTTACTTCTTGTCTCTTCCCCCCCCCCCCCCCCCCCCCCCCTCACCTTCTTTATGTGCTTGATGTTGAACCATTATTACTCCAAAAGCTTGGATTCTAATTAAATGAGAAAATTTATAATACAAGTAGCCCAATGCACTACAACAAAATTAGATTATAGAAACATATGTTTGTGACACTTTTGTATAAGTGTTCTATCTATATTCCATCTATATCCAAAATTAGATTATAAGGACATATTTTTGGGACACATTACAAAAATGTGTCGCTATACACCCTAGCGACGGCACATATAGCAACACTTACAATAAGTGTCGGTATTTTTGTCAGCGACACTTTTTTTAAATTTTAGAAACACTTAAAAATGTCGCTATAGCCTAATTTTGTTGTAGTGACGAGACTTGAATTAGGAACCTTCTATTCTAATAATGTCATGTTAAAAAATATGAAATAATTATTAGTATTCAAAAGTTTGAATTACCGGACAATATTGTTTTTAATATTTATATTCAATAGATTTTTCCGACCTATTTTTATGAAGTAATTAATTAATTTTACTACCAACCACTACAACAAAACTATACTATAGTGACACTCTTAAGTATTTCTAAAATCTGAAAAAAGTGCCGCTAGCAAAAATACCGACACTTATAATTAGTGTCGCTATATATGCAGTCGCTAGGGTATATAGCGACACATTATTATAATATATCCCAAAAATATATCCCTATAACCTAATTTTGAATATTGATAAAATATAGATAGAACACTTGTGCAAAAATGTCACAAAGATGTGTCCCTATAACCTAATTCTGTTGTAGTGAACTGCAACCTCTGTATCAATTGTTGGGCCTTCTATTTAAGGCCCATAAACATGTTGGGTCCAAGTGGATTTGGGCTCCCTGTGAGCTAAAACCCGCCCCAAATTGCACTTGCTTTGCTTCTTATTTTGGGCTTATTTGGTCTCACAAATTTTTTTTTTCTTTTTTGATTAAACAGGGAAATATCTTATTTGAGAAAACATACAAGTTAAATTAAAGAGGAGGAGGAAAAGGGACAAAAACTAGCTGAGCATCAAAGCAACTCAACTCAACAAAACAGAGTCAAATAAATTTAGAAAACAATTAGTGCTCTCATAACCTAACAACAGCACACTACAACAAAATTAGGCTTTAACGACACTTTTAAATGTTTCTAAGATCTAAAAAAAGTGTCGCTGACAAAAATACCGACACTTATTGTAAGTGTTGCTATATGTGCCGTCGCTAGGGTGTATAGCGACACATTTTTATAATGTGTCCTAAAAATATATCCCTATAACCTAACTTTGGATATAGATGAAATATAGATAGGACACTTATACAAAAGTGTCACAAACATGTGTCCCTATAATCTAATTTTATTGTATTGGCAACAACTCACCTTTTCAATTTTTCGGATCAAAATTGCCAGTTACAGAATATTTTTGAACACACAATAAGTTTTAATATTGTTCAATCATTAAGTGTTATTTGACCAGTATTACTAGCAAAAAAAAAAAAAAAAGGGAAAAAAAAAAAAAAAAAAAAAAAGGGGCTACACTTAGGTTCTCTCTATAATTACATCAGAAACTCGAGATTGACATATCTTTTCCTTTCCTTCATTTAAGGCCTAACACTTTGATCTAATTAAGCATTGGCTATGCGTTGTAGGACTCTCAAATCACTTATAAATATGCATGGACAGGCAAATTGAATACTCCTGTCGACGAAACATGTTTGCGTTTAATGGTAAACAATCTCAAAATTGTGTTAAAAGTGTTTTAAGTGTAAAAATTAAAATACCTATAGAGTTGAAAAAAAAATAAAAAATAAATAAATAAATAAATAAATTCTAACCCTGCTATAAGGTAGCTAGTTAGAAAGGCAATCAATCACATGGCAGGGAAAAGGGAATTACATCTCCATCTCCAAACAATTCTAAATGCAAGCATAGTACATGGTACGACATATATCCAGTTTGTTGAATTTATGTGTTCATGTGATCACTACTTCGTATAGATCGAGCACCCAACTCCACAAATATAGGGACTCCACCTGCTCTGGCTGATTCTTTGTTTCGTACTATAGATTTTTTAATTTTTGAATAAAAAATATACGATTAGATATTTTTTAGAATTTAATGAGTTATTGATAAAATAGTATAAATTTTAAAGAATTGCTATAATTTTAACCGCACATTTTTTCATCCATGAATTAAAAAGTTTATAGTACGTACGAAGTGCTTGTTACTATTGATAGTATAGTAGTCTAACTATATATATATATATATATATATATATATATATATATATATATATATATATATATATAGCTAGGCTGGAATACTATTAATAGTACTAAGTTATTGGTGCTATTAAATTTTTAACCCTTGGATTAAAAGATATATGGTTGAGATGATAATGAACCTCTTGGGTTTAATAGGTGGTTGGAAAATAGTAAAATCTAGCTAGTCAAAATAATCTAAGGGGTTGATCTAAAAGTAGAAAACTTGATAGTACCAATAACTTGGTACTATTAATAATATAGTAGTCGGACTCATATATATATATATATATATATATATATATATATATATATATATATATATATATATATATATATATATATATATATATATATATATATATATATATATGCTAGAATACTATTGACAGCACCAAGCCATTGGTGCTATCAATTTTTTTATTCCTTGGATTAAGAGATATGCGGTTAAAATGATAGTAATCTTTTAGGATTTAGTGGGTGGTTGGTTGAATAGTTAAAATTTTAGGAGATCACTGTAATCCAACCGTACATTCTTTCATTCAAGGGTTAGAAACTTGATAGCACCAATTGTTTGGTGCTATCGATAGTATTCTACCGAACTTTCTCTCTCTCTCTCTCTCTCTCTCTCTCTCTCTCTCTATATATATATATATTATATATATATATATATATATATATATATAGCAACGCTACATGTACACCCCCAAAGGGGGTGTACATCTTACACCCACCCATCTAAGGGTGGGGGGGGTCACTTCACAAATTGTGAAGTGACCCCTCACCACACCCCACCCATTGGATGGGTGGGGTGTGCGATGTACACCCCCAAATGGGGTGTACAAGTAGCATTTTCCATATATATATGGGATAATTGCCTGTGTACCCTTGAACTATGAAGAAATATCTGATTTACCCCTCTTATTTTTTTCTTTCCAATATACCCTTCATATGTTCCACCGTTATTAAAAATACCCCTGTCGTTTCCTTTTGTTAAGTTAACTAGGATTAAACTAGAGTTAAATAATAATCGGAGTTGAAAACTATCAGATATACCTATTTTGCCCGGGTTTAGGATTTAGGGTTTAGGATTTTTTAGGGTTTTAGGCAGCGTTTGGTTGGGGGATAAAGGGGTAATAACCCCCTTTATCCCCCTATTCTTGCCAAACAACCTACAAAAAAGACAGGGGATAAAATTTTATTTTATCCCCTTCTTAACGGGTTATCCTAGGATAACCCGTTAAGATTTACCCCCCCCACACCCCCGGAATAGGGGTTTATCCCGGGGGCAGTGGATGGGAATTTTAATGTGAAATTTTACATTTTAAATTTTAAATTTCAAAATTGATTTTGAATTTTAAAATTTTAAAATTTTAATGTGAAATTTTAAATTTTAAATTTTAAATTTCAAAATTGATTTTGAATTTTAAAATTTTAAAATTTGAATGTGAAATTTTAAATTTTAAATTTTAAATTTCAAATTTGAATTTGAATTTTAAAATTTTAAAATTTGAATGTGAAATTTTAAATTTAAAATTTCAAATTTAAAAATTTCAAATATAAATTTTAAATTTTAAAATTAAATTTAAAATTTACAATTAAATTTTTAAAATTCAAAATTTAAAATAAAATTTGAAAATTAAAATTTAAAATTAAAGTTTAAAATTAAAATTTAATATTTAAAATTAAAGTTTTAAATTAAAATTAAAATTTATAATTTATAATTTATAATTAAAATTAAAATTTAAAATTTAAAATTTATAATTTTTAAAATTTGCACTTTCATTTCCAATCTAAAGATATCTACAACTTGAATTTTGCATTTATTAAAATATACTATAAAATAAAAATTATTATTTTTTTAGGTAAGATATAATTTATTACTTATAATTAAATTGCTTCAAATTAAATATAATTTTAAAATTAATTTTCCTACAAAAAAAGATAAGGGCAAAGTTGGTATTTTGAAAAAAATTCTATCTTCTTTTTCCATTATCCTCCACTATTCCATAATTTCAACCAAACACTATTTTAGCTATTCCAGAGAATACCAACTTTTCAACCAAACGCAATTTAACTTTTATACTTCTTTATCCCGGAATAGCAAGCTATCCCAGGTATAAAAAAATTTATACCTCAGAAATTAATCCCCGAACCAAACGGGGCCTTAGGGTTTAGGGTTTTAGGGTTTTAGGGTTTAGGGTTTAGAGTTTTTTAGGGTTCTAGGGTTTAGGGTTTAGGGTTTTAGGGTTTAGGGTTTAAGGTTTTTTAGGGTTTTAGGGTTTAGGGTTTAAGGTTTTTTAGGGTTTTTGGGTTTAGGGTTTAGGGTTTTAGGGTTTATGGTTTAGAGTTTAGGGTTTAGGGTTTTAGGGTTTAGGGGTTTAGGGTTTTAGAATTTAGGGTATATTTGAAAGGGCAAAATAGTAATTATACACAGATAACGGCAGTTCCAAACGGTACACTAACAGAATTTAACTTCAGGGGTATTTTGGAAAGAAGTTGGAACGTAAGAAGGGTAGTTTTAATATTAGCCTTCTAAGAAGGATAAATCTGAAAACAGGGAAATTTTTAGGGTTACGTAGGAAATTACCCCTATATATATATATATATATATATATATATATATAATATATATATATATATATATATATATATATATATATATATATATATATATATATAATTGAGCTTCTATATTTTTAAAAGTACTAACTCATTGGGGCTTGCAGATTTTTAGCCATTAGATGAATGAATGTGCGGTTAGGATGATAGTGGGTTCCTTGAGTTTAGTAGGTTGTTGGTAGAATGGAATGATCTAAGAGGTGAAGTTAGTCAAAGATGGAATAGAATGATCAAAGAGATGAAGTTAGTCAAAGGGATAGATATAACGGTAGAAAACTTACAAGTACCGATTTCTTGGTGCTTTTACAAGCATAATAGCTGGACTAAATATATAGTCCGGCTATTATGCTATTGATAGTACTAAGCATTTGGTGCTACCAAATTTTTCATCGTTACATCTACATCTTTGATCATTTTCATCCATTAAATTATACTATTTTCTCAACCACCAACTAAACCTTACGGGTGCACTTTCATTCTAACCACATATCCCTTCATCCAAAAGTTAAAAACTTAATAGTACCAATGACTTTGTGCTATTAATAGTATAGTAGCCTAGTTCTATATAGAGAGAGAGAGAGAGAAAGAGAAAGAGAGAGAGTCCGGTTGGAATACTATCGATAGCACCAAGTCATTGGTGCTATAAACTTTTTAGCACTTGGATTAAGGAATGTGCGGTTAGGATGATAGTGGTCTCCTAGGCTTCGTTTGGAAATGGAATAAGAGAGAACTAGTTATTGGAGGAATAAGTATAAAGTACGGAACTAGTGTAAAAAAGTGTTTTATATGATTTCAGGAATAAGAGAATTTATGTTTGGTATGATAATGAAAATAAGAGGAATAGAGAGTATTAGTTGGTTAAAATCATATTTTTGCCCTCAACCAAAATAGCTTTAAAAATAAATAAAAACTTTACTCGTATAATTTTAAATATTTAATTTAAGTTATTTATTAAAAAATATATTAAAATTTATATTTTATTTGTAAAAAAAATAATTATTAAAAATTTTTAAAATTTTAAAATTTTAAAATTTTATAAATTTTTAAAAATAAAAAATAAATTTTTTTATAAATTTAAATATCTTAAAGTTTAAAATAAAATAAAATAAAATCAAGGGGGGGGGGGGGGCAAGGTTGGAAATCCAACCTCGCCCCCAACCCGCTCGGGAAACAGCAGTTCCCCCCGTACCATACCGAGGAGGGGGGGGGGGGGACTGTTGTTCCCCCCTTCCCCATTTTCGTTTCGGGGGATAAGGGGGATATCCCCTTTATCCCCCAAACTAAACCGATTTCAAACGAGGTCCTAGAGTTTAGTGGGTGGTTGGTTGAATAGTAAAAATTCTAGGGGACCACTATAATCACAACCGTACATCTTTTCATCTAAGGGCTGAAAATTTGATAGCATCAATTATTTCGTACTATCAATTATATTCCAGTCGGACTATATATATATATATATATATATATAGAAAGAGAGAGAGAGAGAGAGAGAGAGAGAGAGTTTGGCTACTATGTTATCGATAGTATCAAGCATTTGGTGCTACCAAGTTTTTCACCGTTAGATCTACCATTTTGATTATTTTCATTTTTAGATCATATTATTTTTTTCAACCACCCACCAAACCCTAGAGACCCAATATCATCCTAACCACACATTTCTTTATCCAAGAGTTAATAACTTAATAGCACAAATGACTTAGTGTTATCAATAATATAATAGCCTACACTACAAAAAAGGTAATATTTAAGGACATATTTTTTTACACTTAATGATGCTTAAAAGCGTTTTAATATATTCTAGCGACGCATTTAAAAGTGTCGGTTAAAACGTCGGCAAATGAAGAGTCGTCACGTATATACCGACGCCTATGCCAAGCATCAGTAAAATACCTTCTGACGTTTTAAAGCGTCAAGATTTTTTAAAATTCTGACGCTTTAAAACATCAAAAAATTAAAAATAATAATAAAATTTATTATTTAACAAATTAATTTAATATAATAAAAGATTTATATGACGGTGCTTTTTGAAGCGTTGATATTTGCTATATTATAGAGACACTTTGTGACGATTTCCTCAAATGACGTCTAAAAAACGTCCTTATATTAAATATATATATATATATATATATATATATATATATATATATATGTGGGGTCTGGCTACTATATTCTTATTAGTTAAATTTTTTTCTACTCATAAATTTTCATCTCTTGAATGAAGAAATGTGCGGTTAGGATTATAGTAGTCCCTAGAATTTATACTATTTTTCCAACAACCTAGTAAACCCTAAGAAGACCATTACATTCTAACCTCAGGTTCTTTCATTCAAGAATAAAAAAGTTATGAGTACCGATTTCTTGGTGCTTTTACAAGCATAATAGCTGGACTATATAAATATATAGTCCAGCTATTATGCTACCGATAGTACTAAGCATTTGGTGCTATCAAATTTTTCACCGTTACATCTATACCTTTGATCATTTTCATCTATTAAATTATACTATTTTCTCTACCACCAACTAAACCTTAGGGGTCCACTATCATTCTAACGACATATCCTTTCATCCAAAAGTTAAAAACTTAATAGCACCAATGACTTTGTGCTATTAATAGTATAGTAGCCAAGTTCTATATATATCGAGAGAGAGAAAGAGAGAGAGAGGGAGTCCGGTTGGAATACTATCGATAGCAAAGTCATTGATGCTATAAATTTTTTAGCACTTGGATTAAGGAATGTGTAGTTAGGATGATAGTGGTCTCCTAGACTTCGTTTGGTAATGGAATAAGAGAGAACTAGTTATTGGAGGGATAAGTATAAAGTACGGAACTAGTGTAAAAAAATGTTTGATATGATTTCAGGAATAAGAAAATTTATGTTTGGTAATGATAATGGAAAGGAATAGAGAGTATTAGTTGGTTAAAATAATATTTTTGCCCTCAACCAAAATAGCTTTAAAAATAAATAAAAATTTTACTCGTATAATTTTAAATATTTAATTTAAAATATTTATTAAAAAATATATTAAAATTTATATTTTATTTGTAAAAAAAAATAATTATTAAAAAATTTTAAAATTTTAAACTTTTATAAATTTTTAAAAATAAAAAATAAAATTTTTTATAAATTTAAATATCTTAAAGTTTAAAATAAAATAAAATAAAAATCAAGGGGGGAGGGAGGCCGGCAAGGTTGGAAATCCAACCTCAGCCCCAACCCGCTCGGGAAACAGCAATTCCCCC
>CM055063.1:54694977-54788018 GCA_029204045.2 Tillandsia leiboldiana | reverse complement strand
TAAAAATATATAAATTTTATATATATATATATATTTGATTACCTCACGAGCCATGGTTTTTTCTATGAAAGGTCACATCCAAATGATCTCATGGAGAATCCAAAAAGATTAAAAGGCTCACCAATAGTGAAGCTCAGATATAAACATATTTGATGTACTAAATCCATGTAAAAAATTCTTTAACTAGTAGGGTAGTAATGATGCCTAAAGTGACAACTAAAAGAGGCAAAGCAAAAACTAGGGAACATAAATTTTTGTTAAAAATGGGTGGTGGCTTCATAATTGGTGCTGTGGAGATTGTGGCAAACATTAGTGTAAATTATAGGCCATTTTGTTCTTAGGGTAAATTTTCTATATATATATCTCTAAAAGTTTTTTTATTTTTAGATTTATCTAGAAAGCTAATATTAAAATTATTTTTTTATATTTTAATTTTTTTGTAAAATATTTCTGAAGTTAAACTCGGTATATTAAGCTGTCGTTATCTGTGTAAAATTATCATTTTGTCCTTTTAAATATATCCTTCTATCATAACTAATTTTTTTTTATGTATCCTTAAAATTTTTAATAGTTTTGATAAATAGGGACAAAATAGGTATATCTGATAGTTTTCAACTCCAATTATTATTTAACTCTAGATTAATCCTAGTTAATTTAACAAAGGAAAACAGTAGGGATATTTTTAATAACGGTGGAACGTATGAAGGGTATATTGAAAAAAAAAAAATAAAAGAGGTAAATCAGATATTTCTTCAAATTTCAGGATACAGAGGCAATTATTTCTTATTCTTAAATAAGATTTTACTAATAGAGTGTTTAATTGGTTGCCCTTAAAATTATAAAAAATACTTTTTTATAATTTTTTTTAAAGTTTTGAATAATTTAGTTTATAAAAAAAAATAATTTTTTATTAATATTTGTTTGGTTAAAAAAAAATTTATATTTATCTTGGAAAACCAATTAGTCAAGTTATCTTTTTTTTTTTTTCTTTTTTTTTTTTTAGATTTTTCCAATCTTTTATGGTTTCAGCCCTACATAATAATTTGGTGATGATCAACATGTAATTAGTTATTAGTTGTAAAGCAAATTAAATGGTAAAATATTTTATTTTATTAATTAAAAAGATAATTTATAACATAATAGCAAAGTACAAAAAAAAAAAAATGGATAAATATTTAAATGGCGTGAACTTTGGAGACCTCTTTACCTTCTAGAAGAGAACTTATTCAAATTTATGAAATGACGAAATACCCCGGCTAGCCCATCCGCTAAAACCATTTCCACAGACGACACAGTGAAGGGCAATATTGTCAAAACAATTCTTTCAATTTTTCTACTGCTCAACGTTACGTTCGAATGGGGCCCACTCGAAACTGTGGAGCCCGTGGGCCTACGAGAACTGTGGCGTAGACCATGTCTACCACATCATCTGTGGACCGCAAACGTGTCATTCATATTAAAAGCTTTTATATTATTATTATTATTATTATTATTATTATTATTATTATTATTATTATTATATTAAAATGATTGAATATAAATTAAATTTCGTAATTAGCTACTAATCAGGTGGTGTTGAATGTATCTAATATTTGTCATTAAAAACTATTAATTTTGAAATTATTTGATTATAGATAAATAATAATATTTTAAAGTTGGAAATTTAATTTTTTACAAAGTTAGATTATGGTATTATTATTTGGATACATTAATATTGTACTTGGTATATTTTTTTTATTTAAGATATTTGTATATTTAAACGATAAGAAGTGTGATCAAATATTTAGAATAAAATATTTAATTTTAATTTTTTTAAAAAGATAAAAAAAAATATGAAATATGTTATCCTATCAAATTATAGATAGTAAAATAAAAAAATATTTAAAATTACATTTGAAAATTATTATATAAAATGGGTTATTTTTGAATAGTTAACATTCAAAAAGAGTCTATAAACTGAGTTTAATGAGCTTAATCATCAATTCTAAAATTTCATCTTTAAAAATAATATAAAAATATTAAGATCTCGATATATCTTAAAAAGTATTATAACTCAACTTTTCGTTCTCTCTGTATAGAAATATAATCGATATATATTATTTAAAAATTAATTATTTTTTTAAAAAATGATCTACATATAGTGAGTTTAGATATATTAATATATATCATCATTATCATTAATTTAAAATTAGTGGTGAAATATTCAGCCATAAGTGGCAAATGCATTCATCAAATTTGATATTCTCCTTTGAAAAGATAATAATATTTAAAAGAGAAAAATATATAAAATTTTTAATTTATTTAATTTGAGTCGATTAGTGATTTTTAATTCAAAATTTGAATATATTATTTATCTTTACTGATTTAATTAGTAAATTTTTAAATATATATAATTAAAAAATTATTAATATAAATAATAAGTTTAAAATTTATATCCGAAGAATCAATAAATCACTTAAATTAAATATTAAGTATTAAATATTAAATATTAAAATTAAAATTTCGACTAGATCGAATCCAAATGCTAAAAATTTTATATATTTTTATGTGACACTCTAAAAGCCCCAGTAAGAATGAATTGTGATTGGATATATAAACATCTGAATGCTAAAAATAATAACTGCGCTTAAATATTTTGAATTGTAGCTTGGGCTCAATAAATTATTATTGCTAGCGAATCGGAATGGTTTATGGTAAAAAAATTTTGATTTATGGTATAAGAGCTAAAGGTTGTCGATCATCGGAAAAGATCCACATCAGAGTACTGGATTATCTATCATCACGAGAGGCGATCACAATTTTATCTCGCTAGACGTGTTGGACTCGAAAGTATGTGATTTTTCGGCTTCAGGTGGAGTTAAGTGGGTCCAAAAGCGAGATCGGATAGTACAGAAATGCAGTCGCTTAAGATGGAGCGGATGAGAGCTCAATATAGCGATTGAAAACTACAAATCAAATTAAGATAAAAATTCTTAATATTTATTTGATATCTCGTTTGAGTCCGAATCTAGATGACAAGATTAGAAAGACAAATCTAGTGAATGTGATTGGTACATGATTAAGTGTTATAGGGAGCAAATACCTGGGCGGTCCATGAATGGCGTGGTGACGTGGTGCACCTGGTCTAAAAGGCTAGTCCACGATTCTCCGCCGGGCACACCGTTAACGACCTCGTTCCCTCATCTCAGCGCTCCACGTGTCCCACTACCACCACCCCCCTCTCCTCTCCTCTCCCCTCCCCCTTTTAAATACCACGCTCACATTCCACCCCTCCACCCTCCTCTCTCTCTCTCTCTCTCTCTTCGATCGCCCCAATTCGATGACGACGACGACGACGGGGACGACGACGAAGCGACCCGAAACCCTAGCGCGGAACCCACGCGCGTGCTTCTCCTTCGCGGCGTACGCGAAGGCGGTGGTGGGAGGGCTCGTCGGCGGCGGCGCGGCGGTGGAGGCGGGGCTGACGGCGGCGGAGCTGGCGGCGATCGAGTCGTCTCTGGGATTCTCCTTCCCTCCCGACCTCCGCGCCCTCCTCGCAGAGGGCCTCCCCGTCTCCCCCGGATTCCCCAACTGGCGCTCCCCCTCCCCGCACCGCCTCCTCCTCCGCGCCGCCTCCCTCGGCCCCGATCGCGACCGCGAAACCCTAGATCGGGCCCCGATCCTCGTCCCGATCTACCGCCGCTACTACCTCCCGGCGACCCCGGGGCTCGCCGGGAACCCGGTGTTCCACGTGCGGGCGAGGGAGGTGCGGGTCGCCGCGGTCGACATCGCCGAGTTCTTCGCGCGGTGGGGGGAGGCGGCGGGGGCGGCGGCGTGGGGGGGGAAGAGGGAGGAGGCGCGGAGGGTGGAGGTGTGGACGGAGATGGCGAGCACGTGCGGAGGTGGGGAGGTGGCACGTGCGGTGGAGAAGGGGTGGGCGGAGATGGGGGCGCGATTGCGTGGGGCGGGGTGGGGGGAGGATGAGGTGCGGGAGATGATGATGATGCGCTCCGGATCCGACGCCGACGACGACGCCGATTTCGATCGGACGGCTGCGGCGGCGCCGCTGCGGGATCGGGAGAGCGTGGCGTGGCACGTGCGGCTCCTCGCCCTCGCGCTGCGGCGCGCGGGGTGGAGCGCCGATGACGTGGCAGAGGCGATGGGCTCCTTCAGCTTCGGCGGCGGCGTGGGCCCCACCACGCGGGCGCTGACGTGGCGTCTCGATCCCACGGGGGACGATATATCCTTATACTTTTGATTACAACAAATAGCACCAAATTAATTATAATAATTATAATATAATTATTACTAGTAAAAAATAGCACGAAATTAATTTTTTCATTTTTAATTATTTTAATTTTTTAAATTATATTATTATTTCGTCAATTTTAAAAGTCAACAATAATATAGTACTATTAATATAGTTTTTTTTTTTTTTTTTTGTACATAGAAAAAATAAGAAAAATATATAGTTGTTCTTGGACTTTTATATCTTATTTACGTGCATATTTTTTGGGAGATTAAATTGGTCATTTTCAATAAGGATTCGATATCTTTCTCAAGGACTAGAATACCGAACAAAAATTTTGGCTTTTGCTTATTTATTTTTAATTATTATTCAAAATTTTTAAATTTATTTTTGAGAGGAGAGAAATAAAAATATTTTTGAGGGGAGAGAAATAAAAATTGTGCTATTTGAGGGGAGAGAAATAAAAATATTTTTGAGGGGAGAGAAATAAAAATTGTGCTATTTGAGGGGGGAGAGAAATAAAAATATTTTTGAGAAAAAGAAGAGCATTGTTGATCCATATTTACATATCTTTTTGAAACTTTTGTCTTTTTATTTTTTTATTTTTTTGAAGCCTAGCTGCTTCATTTTATTGTTTAGTTTAATTTCTGATTGAATAAAATAATAATACAAAAAAATTTAAAATTTTTTTACTGTTGAATACTCAGCGTCATGAACACTGACACGGGACACGACTCGGATATAGTGATTCGACAACTTACGATATGAACATAGATAATAAATTATAATATTATTAATATTATAATATATATTTATTATATATAAATTATAAGTTTTAATAAAATATTGTTATATTTTTCATACGAATTAAAGTTTATAATTTTTTTCACTGATAGTTCATATACATAATTTATTTATATTGTTCAAATAATATTTGTATATATTTATCAAAAAATTAAAATATTTATCCTGCATAATATATATATAATTATGAATCCGGTTCAAATATTATCGATAGTACCAAGCAATTTGTACTATTAAATTTTTAGTCATTGGATGAAAGAATGTGCGGTTGGGATTATAGTGATTCTCTAAAAATTTTTACTATTCAACCAACCAGCCACTAAACCTAGGGGCCGCTATCATCGTAACTGTATATTTTTTAATCTAATGATTAAAAAATTAATAGTACTAATGACTTAATACTATCGATAGTATTTCAGCATAATTTTTTAATTCCAGCATAATTTTTTAATTATATGTTTATAGAACCCTCGTCATAAACAAACACGTGAGTATCCTACAGACATACTAGACTTATAATGCACCTTAGTCAAGTCTCAACGCGTAAAAAGAATGGTGGGTCTCAACGCGTAAAATGAATGGTGGGTACGCAACGGTGTTGAATATATTACTCACTATTTTGTATTATTAATATGTTTGGTCCAAATATATTTTTAGATGTCAAATGTGTAATTATTTTTGTATCGAAAAGTCCACACGTAACACAGAGCTTCTACTGTGTAGTTGGTGATCGTTAGTTTGAACTTTGAATGCCTTTGTTTTTCATGAGAAATTTTGGATAATATTTTATATATTTTTTAATATTTTAAAAATACTTTTTTATATATTTTTTTTGTTATTCAAAAATATCTATGTTGAAACAGTATTCGTTAAAAATACTTATTTTATCATTAAAACTTGAAAATAAAAAAAAAAAGAGCAATACTACATGTACACCCCGAAGGGGTGTATATCATACACCTCCACCATTTTAATGGTGACGATATTTTTTACGGGTCACATCGATTGACCCATCATCACACCCCACCCATTAGATGGATGGGATGTGTGATATACACCCCGAAATGGGTGTACAAGTATCATTTCCCAAAAAAAATTGTAAACTGTAGAAATATATATTTGAAAAGATAAAAAATTAAAATATTTCTAACCTAAAAGATAAATACAATAAAGTTGGTTAAGATAGAAGTGTATATTTGAAAAAGAAAAATAATAATTTTATAAAAATTACGATAATGGCTAACAATTCACTAATAGAATATAACCCTAAGAATATATTTTAAAACAATTGAAATATTAAAAGAATATTTTTAATATTAACTTGTTAAGAAGGATAAATAAGAAAGTCAGAACTTTTTCAAAAATATAAAAATAATTATTTCAATTATATATATATATATATATATATATATATATAATTGAGTATTTATATTTTTAAAAATATAAGTTAATATTTAACTCAGGGATAAAAGGATGTGCAGTTAGGATACTAGTAAGTTCCTTAAGTTTAGTGGATGATTAGTGAAATAGTCTGATTTAAATGATAAAATTAGTCAAAAAAAAAAAAAATCTAACATAGAAAACTTATAAAAACAAATTAGTTAATACTTTTAAAAGTATAATAATAAAATTCTCTCTCTCTCTCTTTTTATATATATATATATATAAGAAAATGCTATTTGTACACCGTCATTTGGGGTGTACATCACACACCCCACCCATCTAATGGATGGGGTGTGGTGAGAGGTCACTTCACAATTTGTGAAGTAACGCTCTCACCCATCGATGGGTGGGGTGTGGTGAGAGGTCACTTCACAATTTGTGAAGTAACGCTCTCACCCTTAGATGGGTGGGTGTAAGATATACACCCCCTTTCGGGATGTACATATAGCTATATATATATATATGGAAAATGCTATGTGTACACCCGTAAGGGGTGTACATCTCACACTCCCACCCATCTAAGGGTGGGGGTGTGATGATGGGTCACTTGATGTGACCCGTAAAAAATATCGCCATCATTAAAATGGTGGAGATGTATGATGTACACCCCTTCGGAGTGTACATGTAGCATTGCTCTATATATATATATTAAAAAAATATTATTTATATAGACAATGTTCTAGAATTATTTTTTTCAAAGCTCAGCCAACCACTAAACATATAAACAGTGATCTAAAATTACTTAACATAAAACACTATCAGTGATCAGCTTATTTTAGTGGGGTAGGTATTGCTTACGTGTATTGTTTCAGGAAAGTTCCGGTCCGGTCCGGTCCGGTCCGGTTCGGTGCCCACATAACATTGCTATTGCTACAGTACGATCCCAAATCCCCCCACTTCCCTTCTTCGTCCGCATCCTCGTCCAAACCCTCGATCGTAGATCCCCTTCGCCCCTGCGCCCTATCGCGGCGGCGCCGCCACCTCCGCCGCTTCTTCGCCGGAGTAGCCGAGAAACCGCCGCCTCTCGCCGGAGGTATCGGCCTTATCCCCCTTTCTCCCCGTCGATCACCCCATCTCGCTCTCGCTCGATCGATGCGTATAAGATGTTTGTGGAAATGCCTAATAGAACTTAAACATAGATTGGAATGTACGGCGACAAATGGACACTCCATTTTTTGCTCTTTCTCCCTCTCTCTCCCTCTCTCTCTCTCTCTCTCTCTCTCTCTCTCTCTATATATATATATATATATATATACAAAAATTTGATGGTGATTGTTCTAAATTTTATATTGTTTTTCACAGTTTTTATGCTAGAACAACTACTGATTTTGTTAATTGAACAATTATGTTGAACAAATACCGTATCCGATTCAGGAAAATAACTCAAATCAAGCGATTTCGTGTTCTTCTTCATGCTGCTACCATATTGCTTCACATTCATACTATACGCATTGTTACACCTAGTAATTCAAATGCAGGAACTTTTTTTTGCTTTTTGTCGATTGTTCGATCGCCATGTTCGGAATTTCGTATGGGGAGCTGTTTCTTATTCTCGGGGCCACTGCTGCAGTAATCGGTACATCGCTTTCGCCTGAACATAAAATACTTTCTCGCAGTTGCGCTTACTCATTTGAATTTGCACAATGTTTGGTATTAGTCATGAATTCATGTTATGCATTGATAGATGCTAAGAACTGTTAGATGTGACTCAAAATCAGAATCGCTTCGATATTATGATTTAGGTTCGCCGACGGCTTCGCGGTGTGATGAGAAATTTTATGAATGTCTGTGGTGGAAGCGAAGGGCTCGGGGGAGGTGCGGGGGGCGGAGCCCCCCGCGGTACGGATCCGATCCGCTAAGAAAAAACCTTAATTTCTCTTTTATTTGTCCTAGAGTGAGATCGAGCGATTGTACGAAGTAGAACTCTTGTTTTCCCTCTTTTCAACATAGTGAAATCTCTCATCTTTCGCCCGTGATTTTTTTCCTGCAAAGGATTTTTCACGTAAATCTGTGTGTTATTTTTCTGTCGTGCATTTTGAATTTACTTCTTTGTCGTGATCGCCAATTGATCTTGTTTAGTTTGTGCGCTCGTTGCTAACAAGAACGCGTCGACGCAATGTATGATCTCTCTATGCTTTGGTGTTTTCTGCTTATAATGTATGCTTTGGTGTTACTGACTCTTCCGTCATTCGATGAACCGGCTGTTTCCTATCTTTTATAGTTCATAAATTTTCGTATAGTTCATAAATTTTCGTATGTTGAATTATCGATTGCGTGATCCATTTCATCTTAGGGCCGAAGGACCTGCCGAAGATTGCAAGAACTGCTGGGAGATTGGCAGGGAGAGCGATCGGGTATGTGCAGCTTGCCCGTGGGCAGTTCGAAACCGTTATGCAGCAATCACAAGCTAGCAAGGTGCCTCTTTCTACTTCCTTTACAGTCTACTTTTCTCTATACGATAAGTTATATGCCCCTGCCGGTTTTGTGTTGTCGGAGGAGAAAAAGGTGATAAAAATAAGCGGCTTTTAAGTCGGACATGTTAGATGTGACTCAAAATCAGAATCGATCCGATATTATGATTCAGGTTCGCCATGCAGAAATTTTGTGGATGTCTGTGGTGGAAGCGAAGGGCTCGGGCTGCTAGGCCCGAGCCCGAAGCCCACCACTGACATCGGACGGGGGGTGCGGGGGGCTCCGTCCCCCGCGGTACGGATCCGATCTGCTAAGGAAAAATCCTAATTTTTTTTTTTGTTTGCCCTAAAGAGATCGAGCGATTGTACGAAGAAGAACTCTTGTATTCCCTCTTTTTTACATAGTGAAACCTCTCCTCTTTCGCCCGTGATTTTTTCCCTGCAAAGGGTTTTTCACGTAAATCTGTGTGTTAATTTTCTGTCGCGCAATTTTGGTTTTACTTTTCTGTCGTGATCGCCAATTGATTTTGTTTAGTTTGTGCGCTCGTTGCTAACAAGACCTTCCAACCAAATCCGCTGCACCAAAAGTTAGTATCCTTTTTGTTACGGTCGCGACGCATTCCAAAACAAATGTGCTTGTTTGTTCTTGTTTCGTGGCTTGGATATAGGGCAGCAGAGGCGGTCGTCGAAATATGGTTTGAAGTTCATTTGACCACTCATTGATTATGGCGTTATTTCTTTCGTTATAGGTCCACAAGGAACTACAAGACACTATCGCTCAGTTAGAGGCAATTCGTTACGAAATCCGAAGCATATCAATCATGAACCCAGGCCCGTTCACAAGGAGGCTGGACGCCGCCGACCCTGCACATACTAAGGGTATCGGAGAAGTCCGCTCTTTCGGTGTCTTGATTATTTTGAATTGTTCTGGCTCTTTCTCTATGAATTGCTTAACTAATTAAGCCATTTTTAGGATATCAGCAGCAGACTCTGATGTAGCTGAGAAAGCCGACGGAGATATTGGCCAGACAGTGACTAAATATAAGGTCTGTGAAGTCATCTTTTCATCCTTGTCTGACGAAAACTAAGCTATGGGACTTTCAGCAATCAAAATTTTGCATGGGTCTTAAGTTTTTGGTGGCCTTTTCCGCATCTCAACTTGTGTTCTTTCCTTTTTGAGTCCCCCAGGATATGAATTCAACGAATACGGTTTCTTCCGATCTTCACAGCCAAGCAATGGCACATGCTAGGATAGCTGAAGTCCAAGCAATTAAGATGAAAACCTCAGCAGGCGGTGAAAATACAGAGAAAGTCGGAGACGAACGTGGGCCAATAACTGTTCTACCGGTCTCAGCCGAGAGCGCAGGCTTACTTCCGAAACGAAATAATGGTAAGGTGTTCTGTGGTGGATTGAACTTTATACTTCAAATTCTACGCGGATTCAAGTTGTGGAAGGTCTTTATAATTATAAATCGAGGTATTAACTGCACTACTTATGGCCCTTCTTAAAACTTAAAAAGCCACTTTTTCACTTCTGCGACTTACGGGCAACCAAAGAGGTCTTCTCTTTGTACTATTTTTATCATAGATGTTCCAGGCTCTAACATCTCCATGTATAACTTATGGCAGATTATATTTGCAATATGCTCATGAGAAATGGCTATTTGATGTGCCAGATGAAGTAAAAGGTTCTGATGTTGTGCTAGAAGCAATACTGGAAGCCGAGGTCGCAAGCAACGCCCGACAATTTTTCTCGCAGCCTCAGAATCAGCTACCTAAAGAGAAATAAAACTGGTAATGGTTTCAGTTTCCTCATATCTATGTTGGTGAAACAAAAGATACGGTTTTTTGGTCGCAACAACACAAATTGATTCGATATTATTTAAACTCTAATGCCTTTTCTTTTCTTTTTTCCATAATAAGAGTTAGGGAACTTGACAACAAGGTTTGAATATGATGATGACAAGCCACTCTTGTGCTTGTGCTTACAAATGGGGGTCTTGGGAGCTAATATTAGAAGCAGAGGAAGCACTTATACCCACATTCCTGCTACTCAGAGATAAGTTTGTTAACCCTAATTAACAGTCTTTTAGCATCTATGTAAAGATGGAATTTATGTTGCTGCTTCACTTGTATCTTTGTGTTGCTAAATTTTTTTAACATTAATTGTAGCATTGATAATACAATCACCTGTTTTTATTTTGTGCATACGGCCCAATAAATTATTATTGTTAGTGGGCCGGATCGTTACATTTGGTATCGGAACCGATCACCAGTCGAAAGTGTGTGACGAATTTCGGCTGAATTTGAGTCTAGATGACAGAGCTAGCGATACAAATCTCACATTGTATCTTGGACTGAAAAGGGAGGAGTATGTGACACAAATTCTAGTTGGATATATAAAAGACAACGGACATTAATAATAATTACTAGGCTTAAGCATTTTGAGCTGATGGTTTAGACCCAACGAGTTATTATTTCTAGTGGGATCCGTATTTCTAGTGGATCGGATCGTTACATTAAGCTGAGTTTATTAGTTACTTAATCCTTCACCAGATTCTACCCATTCTAGGATTCACAAGCCCTTTTTTTGGAAGTTTTTGATATTATTAGAAAAATAAAGTTGACATGTCCTTAAATGATGATGGGATTTAAGATTCACAAGATAGCCAATGGGAATGTGAATTAGGAAAAACAATTATCCATAACCCATTTTAACCATGGGAATGCGAATTAGGAAAAACAATTATCCATAACCCATTTCAGGAGAACAGAGAGGAAAAATAATTATCCATAACCCATTTTAACCATGGGAATGCGAATTAGGAAAAATAATTATCCATAACCCATTCAGGAGAAGAGAGAGGAAGCAGGAAACAAATTTAGGCACAACAATATTTTATAAAATAATGAAAAAAGATAATAGAATTTTTATAAAAATATAAACTTTGCCCTTACATTGTCTATAGAAAAATTAATTTATATTTTATAATAAATTTGAATGAATTTAATTATAAATAATAAATTATATTTTATTCTAAGCCTAATAATATTTTATATTTTATAATATATTTTAGTAAATAATAATTAGTAAAAAAAATTATAATGCAATCCAATATTTAACTTTATCAAAATTTTGAAAATAAAATTAAGGGTCATATAAAAGTAACAATAAAATTATAGATTGCACTTATAATTATATTTTATTCAAATATAAATCAAATCAAGAAAAAATAACATTTATATGCACATTAAACAAGGAAGCAATAGCATAATAAAAGAATCATACAATTACCTATAAATGATGAGGGTGAGAGGGGTAAGTAATTAGAAATAGAGTTAAAAAAAATTTCAACCATTGCCTTGGAGATAATAGGATCCCAAATTCCTATTCCATAGGGTAGAGGGAATAAATCTTAACAGGGAATAAATCTTAACGGGGATAAAAGAGTTCCAAATCCTTATTCCATAGGGTAGAGGAAATAAATCTTAACGGATTATCCAGGAGATAATCCGTTAAGATCGGAATAAATTAAATCCAATATTAAGTCCATTGTTTGGCTTGAAATAGAGAGAAATAAAGTGAGCTATTTTTCTTTTATTTCCGAACCATACACTACCAAAGAGTACTAAGTTTAGCATGTTCATTCATTCATACTTAAAATCATTTAATTCATAGCAAACTATCCACCACTGATCGCAAACACAAGGTAGCATTCAAATTCTCAAACAACGCTGATCGAACAAAAAAGATAAAGAAAAAAAAAGAGACCGCGATAAATACTACCACTCTGCGTACCGTTTAGACAATCATCAGTCCAAGCCCCTGAAGAAGCTGCAGCTCCCTCTAACCAGGCCCTTCATGCTGAGAGGTTTCTTCCGAGATTACTTAGATGAGGAGCTTCTCAATTGCATCCTGCGATTCATTAGGATGAATGTTATATACTCTTTAGATATTATTATTATACCGTGCTTTCGACACAAGAATAAGAGAATAAGAGATCATTCGACGTGAGAAAATTTACTAGATTTGTATTCGACTTCGTGGTCAGGACATTCGCAAGTTTATTTTTTTTCAAAAATTTGATCGGCAGAATATTTCTGAGAATTATTCACTCACATGTACAAATTGATCCAAAACTAAATCATAGAGAACTATGGATAACATTCGCATTTTACTTACTTTCTCAAATGCTTTGGTTCATCACCAAATGAGTTATCCATTATTTGAAGTGTTGTCACCGTAATTTGAGAAAGATATATAATGGCTACATAAGAATTTTGCGACAAACTATTGCCATCATTTTCTTTTCCAAATGGCTAAATTACAGAAAACTCTCCTGTCATATCCCGCTTTTCCACTTTACCCCCCTGTCATTTAAAAGTCGACAACCTGCCCCTCGTAATTACCGAATTGTGCAATGACCCCCCGCCGTCAGTTGACCGTCAGTTTTTTTGAAAATATATTTTCATATACCCAAAATACCCTTGGGAAATATTCCTTAAAAAAAAAAAAAAAACAAAAACAAAAAGACTTCGGAAAAAAGAAAAAAAAAGAAAGGGCATTTTCGTCAATTTACCATTTCTATCAACGTTGTTGCCCCCTAAAGACAATTCGGTAATTACGAGGGGGCAGGTTGTCGACTTTTAAATGACAGAGGGGTAAAGTGGAAAAGCGGAATATGACAGGGAGGTTTTCTGTAATTTAGCCATTCCAAATTCACCGAGTTATATTACCAGGCACTGAACTTTTTTTACTTTACTGAACTGGAAAGTTCTGGCTGAAGATCAGAAACTCAGAGAGAGAGAGAGAGAGAGAGAGAGAGAGAGTCATCACCTTGAGTTGCTGAATTTGGGACTTCAGCTGGCTTCCTTCATTGCTAGTCACAGAGCATGCAATGACCGGCCTCGTGACACCGCATGCTCGGCCCAGAGCTTGCTTCGAAGGCACAAACACATACGGCACATTCTGCTCAGCAAACGAGTGAATTTCAGTACGAGCAGCGACGACATTGGCACAGTAAACTCAAATAACGAGCGGAACAACCAGAATACAAACAACTACATACATAACTCATTTACTCATTTAAGTAAAGAAAAAAAACCAGAGAACCGAATTCCACCGACGCACCGGCAACACAAAAAAGAAATAAAAAATGGTTGGTCCTTCCGAAAGCTGCACTCTAGATCGAATCTTAGTTCTATACTACATCATAGTATTTACAGTGGCCTACTGCGCTCTCATGGAAACTTCAACACTGACGAATGATACGAGAGCAGAAAAATAAGCACAGAGCATGCTTTTTTTTTCAAATAACTAAGGTATTGAATAGTTCTACAATAAGGAAATTTACTTCTAAAAGCCAATAATGTCTTTCCAACTTAAAATTGTAATAACAAATAAAATTTTTGGCAAAAGAGGATGACCGATCATTTGAACAATATGATAAGAACTGGACATTAAACTGGTATTACGACACTGCTAAGCGTCATGGACACTGATACAAGACACAGAACACGATTCGGACACGACGACTCAGCAACTTTCAAAAAATTAGGACACGAATACGACATGAATACAGATAATAAAATATAATATTATTAATATAATAATATATGTTTATTATATATAAAATATAAATTTTGATAAAATATTACTATATTTCTCATCTTATTAAATTTTTCATTGATAATTCATATATTCTAAAAAAAAAATTCTCCACCACACATAATTTATTTATATTGTTCAAAAAAATTTGTATGTACTCATCAAAAAAAATAAATATTTATTATCTCACATTATATATGTATAAATAAATAATATATATATATATATATATATATATATATATATATATATATATATAATTATATGCACTATGGTTCGGTATTGAACACGCATCCAAAATGTGTCCACATCGGACACGTGTCCAACACGGACACGCGAGTGTCCGACACGGACACGCGAGACTTATAGAAGTGTCCGTGATACATAGCGAAATTGAGAACTACAGTAGCCAAGGTTGCTAAATTTGCAGGGTAAATGTAGCGATGTCTTGTTTATATACTGAAGCAATTAGCATTTTGAAAAAGGTGCTTGAACTTGTAGTGGTTTTGATTTTACAACTTTATCTTACAGTATTGTTGAAATATTTCACAATCCAACTACAAAACATTGAATATCCCTCCAGTAACAAAACATTCCATTAAATTATGCAAACTATTAAATCAACATGGTAGGTTTTGGAATCTAAACACCATTAATCTGTTTCTGCGAAGACACAAATCATAGTTTCATTGAACATTTCATCAATTCACGCATAGAAAAGTGCTTAGTAGTATCAAGAGAAGCACAAGCACAAATCAAAAGAGAGAAGAAACTCGTTACCTTGTCCTCTGCTAACAATGGGAGATGGAGAAGGATCTCGAGGGGCTCCGTATCCGCCGCCATGACGACGAACTCAGATATCCCCCGATTCAGCGTCTTCGTCGCTGCGCAACACAACACCCAGAAACCCCGAAACAAACATCAAATCCGGATCAAAACAAGCACCAAAGAAATCAAAGGAGGAGGAGGAGGAGGGGGGGACCTTCGTTGGCCCCCTTCTTGAGCTGCTTGTAGTTCGCGGCCTGTTGGATCAGATCGAGGATCGTGATCGTGAGCTGCGCATCGGCCAGAGGGTACGCCTTGGGATTCACCTGCTCCTGGCTCTGCGATCGAATCGAAAAAGCTCATACAGCGATCGAAGCGAAGAAGAAGAGGTGATGAAAAGATCGGGAACGAGGGAGTGGGGGAGAATTTCTTACCATTTTCGGGCGATTTTTGGGGAATTTTCTTCGATCGAGGGCGAGGGGTCGGCGAGGTCTCTGCTAGGGTTTATGTAGGGGAGAGTGAGGAACGAGGGTGGGCCAAATCGGGCCGGAGGTTGGCCGGGCCAGACCCGGCCCGGTTAAAATTCGGGCCGGGCCCTGCCGGGGACCTCCGGCCCGGATGGAACAGGCCGTTCTGGGCCGGGCTGTACTTCGGGCTGGCCTTTTTTTATTTTGTTAAATTATATAAAATATTTAAAAATAAAAAAAATAAAATATTTCTCTTTCAGTTAAAATGTTAGCTAAAAATTTATTAAAATATCTATAAAGTAAAAAAAAAAATAAAAAAAAAAATTAAAATCTTATAAAATTTTGAAAAAAAAAAAAAAAAAAATCTCCAGGTATCCGGGGCAGCGCCGTGCTGGTCCGACAGGCCACAGGCCAAACTAGCGGCCTAGCACGGCCCAGACTCATTACGATTCAGATCTTATTCCAGTCTTACTTTCCAAATGCATTTGATTATGAATGAAAATAATAGTTCTCGCCTTTCTGGAACAAACTGGTATAAAGTTGAAACTCCTAGAACAAGCTTTGCCTATTTGCGAATAAACTTAATTAAAGTAAATATAATTTTAATTATTTTATTAACTCTTTAAGTAATTTAATATTTTGACTAATTTAATTATTTTATTAATTATTAGATAATTAATTAATTGATTTATTAATTTATTAAATTATTTATAGTTAATTAAATTATTTGTTAACAATACTTATTATTGTTAATTATTTTATCAATTAATATTTAGGATTATTTAGTAATAGTTAATTAAATAAGTTAAATTATTATTTAATTAATATTTTTATGTCAATTAATTAGATAAAATATTATTATTATAAAATTATAATTTTTTTTATTCTCACTTTTTCAATCTAACTATTTAAACACTATTTTTTTATTCTCAAAAAATTAATTTTGTTCCTACTTGTTTCTGAATTTATATCTATTTATGCAATAAACAATTCTACCTTATATCTGAACCAAACGCAGTCTAATTAATGATTATAATACATAAGATGAAAAAATACGATAGAAAAATACTCTATTATATTACATTTATGTATACAGGTTTAAAAAAAAATTAGGGTACTTTTCGCTGACTCTATTTTCAAACTGGTCATATTTCTAAAAATGCTTTATGAAATGGACTCCGGGATGTGACATATCACAATTGGTATCAGAGACGAATATCAGTCAGAAGTGTAAAAGCTAAGTGCAAGTGTTATGTGAAGCAAAGTGCTACATTACGGGTTTGATTAGAGCCACCTTTTCAATCCGTATAAGCCACTTATAGAATCTAGAATCTCACACCACGGGTATGGTTAGAGCCACTTCTTCAATCCGTATAAACCATCTCTAGAATCTAGAATTTTATATCGTCCGATAATTTCGATTTGTCTGTCTGTGATGTGATGTGGACCTGAAGAGAACGTCAGGGTCTAAACAGGAGAATTTTGTAGCACTCTTTAATAATTCCACATCAAATAAAAAAAAAGATTCTAATAATAATAACTAGGATTAAATATTTTGAATTATGGTTTGAGCTCAATGACAATTAGGTATTATTGAAAATGGGAAAATGTATTCTTACATACTGGATTCGATGGACCTCATTACCAAACGGGTCCTTAAATGGTTTAGTTGTGTCCAATTCGTAGGATCTAATTTGTTTGTTTTTTTTTTTTTTTTTTTTTTTTTTTTTTTTTTTTTTGAGTTTCTAAGTCAAGTTGGTTTAAATTCTACCAAAACTTGAGAAATTGAAATGGAGAGAACGAGTTTATAAGATACAAAAATATTTTGATCTGGATCTACAAAAAAGGAAAAAAAAACAAGAGTTGTGCTACCTGGACACTCCCTTGGGGCTGTACAGGTTACACCTCACCCATCCTCGGGTGGGATGTAATTCACCCATCACACGATGTGATGGGTGAATTACACCCAGGATGGGTGGGGTGGGGTGCTACTGTACACCCCCAAGGGGTGTACAGGTAGATTTTTCCTATTAATTATTGCATAAACACACTAAATAATTAATTTTTTCATTAGCTAATTAATTATAAATAATAAATTAATCACTCAAATAGTAAATTAAATATTTATTAAATTAATAAATTAAGTGGTTCATTATTTATAGGGGCAATTTTTTATATACCCCTAAAAATTGAGCTGCCGTTATCTGTGTGAAATTACTATTTTGCCCTTTCAAATATACCCTTCTACCATAACCAACTTTTCTTATGTATCCTTAAAATTTTCAATAGTTTTGGTAGATAGTGACAAAATAGATATATCTGATAGTTTTCAACTCCGATTATTATTTAACTCTAGTTTAACCCTAGTTAACTTAACAAAGGAAAACGGTAGGGGTATTTTTAATAACGGTGGAACGTATGAAGGATATATTGGAAAGAAAAAAATAAGAGAGATAAATCAGATATTTCTTTAAATTTCAGGAGTACACAGGCAATTATCTCTTATTTATATAGTTAATTAATAAATTAATTAATATATAATATATTAATTAATAATATTTTATTGTTAATTAATATAGATATAAGAAGAGAAATCTTGGAGCAACAACAATTCCACCCTCATCCGAATTATCCTAAGAGGAACTATAATTTTTTTTTTAATTATATTTGGAAAAAAATGGTGAAATAAGATTTTGAATATAAATATTAAAAGCACCCTTCTTATATAAATAATTGGGTAAACGATTGTTTCACAATATTTAACAAAGTAGAATATAAATATTAAAAACAAAGTTGTCAAAATATTTAACAAAGACTCTTATTCCACTCTTTTATCATTTTTATAGAAGAGCTAAACTTTTTGTCAAACAGAGCTTTAATTGCATCTTTTAGCTTTTAGCTGCAGCTTCATTTACTGTATTACAATGTTCTAAGTAACTTCCATATGTGATCATCTCCCAGTTAAAGGTAGGGGTATAAACGAGCCGAATAAAAGCGAGCTGGGTCGGCTCGTTTAATAAACGAGCTGAACACGAGCTGACTCGTTTAAATATCGAGCTGAAAAATTCGGCTCGTGTTCGGCTCGTTAAACGAGCCGAACACGAGCTGGCTCACGAACAACAAGTTTAATTTTCATTCCTACAATTAGATGTAAAGTTGAAAAAAAAATAAAAAATTAAAATTTTAATCTAATAATTAAAATTCATAAAAAATTGATGGTCTAAAATCTAAATAGTAATATATATATATATATATATATATATATATATATATATATATATATATATATATATATATATATATATATATATTCGAGCTGTTATCGAGCCGAACACGAGCGAGCTGACCCCAGCTCGTTTTCGGCTCGTTTATTATACGAGTTGAAAAATTCGGCTCGTTTACTAAACGAGCGATTCGATCTCGAGCTCATTTCGAGCCGAACACGAGCTGGCTCGCGAACAGCGAGCTGGATTGCCACCCCTAGTTAAACATATATATATATATATATATATATATATATATATATATATATATATATATATATATATATATATATATATATATATATATATATATATATATATATATATATATATGGTCCGGCTACTATATTCTTATGAGTAAAATTTTTTTGTACTGATAAGTTTTCATCCCTTGGATGAAGAAATGTGCGGTTAGGATTATAGTAGTCCCTAGAATTTATACTATTTTTCCAACAACCTAGTAAACCCTAGGGGGACCACTATCATCCTAACTGCACATTCCTTCATCCAAGGATAAAAAAATTATGAGTATAAAAGAATTTATATTCATAAGAGTATAGTAGCCCTACGCTATATATATATATATATAAAGTAGAGCTTATATGCTTTTAAAAGTAAGCATATTCATGCTTATAAATTTTTTACCATTAAATTTGTATTGAGATTTGTGTTTTTTTATTTTATCTTTCTCTCTCTTTAGTTGACTTTACAAAAATATAAATTCCAATACAAATTCAATTATAAAAAATTCACAAGTATGAATTTACTTGTACTTTTTTTTTTTTTTGAGAGAAATGTAGCATGCTACCCGCTTTGTTTATTTTTAAAACAAACTTAGCTAGAAATGTGAAGCAACTAGATTTCGAACTTGGGTTAGTACTCACAAATTTTCATCCCTTGGATGAAAGAATGTGCGGTTAGGATTATAGTAATTCCTAGGATTTATACTATTTCGGCTACTATACTTTTATGAGTATAAACCCATTTGTACTCATGACTTTTTCATCCTTGGATGAAGGAATGTGCGGTTAGGATGATAGTGGTCCCCCTAGGGTTTACTAGGTTGTTGGTGAAATAGTATAAATCCTACAAACTATTATAATCCTAATCGCACATTTTTTCATCGAAGGGATAAAAACTTATGAGTACGAAAGGATTTTACTCATAAGAGTATAATAGCCAAATCATATATATATATATATATATATATATATATATATATATATATATATATATATATATATATATATATATATATAATTGAGCTCCTATGTTTTTAAATGTACCAAGTCATTGGTGCTTGTAAATTGTTAGCCCTTGGATGAAAGGTTGTGTGGTTAGAATTGATAGTAGGTCCCTTGGGTTTAGTGGGTTGTTGGTGAAATAACATGATCTAAGAATTGAAATTAATCAAAATGATAGATCTATCTGTTGAAAACTTATAAGCACAAATTGCCTGATACTTTTACAAGCATAGTAGCCGAACTCTCTCTCTCTCTCTCTCTCTCTCTCTCTCTCTCTTTATATATATATATATATATATATATATATATATATATATATATATATATATAGTAGACCTTATATGTTTTTAAAAACACAAGCTCTGTGAATTTTTTATCCTTAGATTTGTATTGGAATTTGTATTTTTGTAAAGTCAACTAAAGAGAGAGAAAAGATAAAGTAAATGGCACAAATCCCAATACCCCAATACAAATTTAATGGTAAAAAATTCACACGCATGAATGTGCTCGTGCTTTTAAAAACATATAAACTTTATATATATATATATATATATATATATATATATATATATATATATATATATATATATGACACTTTAATAGTCCCCATCCAATGGAAATGAATTGTGAATGAATATATAAGAGATATAGACACTAGTAATAATAACTGGGCTTAAGTATTTTGAGCTGCGAGCTTAAGTATTTTGAGCTGCGGTTTGAATCCAACGAGTTATTATTGCTAGTGGGCTAGGTCGTTACATTTGATATCGGAGCCAGTCACCAGCCAAAAGTGTGTGACGAGTCTCGGCTAAGTCTGAGCCTACATGACAAGGCTAGCAGACAAGTCTCATATCGGCCTGATGAGGACGTCGGGCCTTAACAGAAGGAGTCTGTAACACTCCAATAGTCCCATATCAAATGGAAATGGATTGTGAATGAATATATAAGAGGTATGGAGATTATTAATAACTGAACTTAAACATTTTGAGCTGTGATTTAGACCCAACGAGTTATTATTGCTATTAAACCGGCTCGTTACAATATGCGTGAAAATTATCATGCATAATTGCAAAATAATGTGACTCTCATGTCATGTAACAAAACTCTGTTCAAAAGCACACTCTGCCACCTCAAATCACAACAACTTATAACTTTATTCTTTTGAAGATAACCACAGCTGCATCATCAAGCATAAACAGATTCTATGCTCTACTTTAACACTGTTGAGCTCCACAAAGAATAATTTAACAGCAAAAAAAGAAAGAAGCATCCTGAAAATATGATCTGACTGGTTTCAAATTGCTGAATCTATTCTCCCAGCATTGCAGTAGTGTTGGAATCTCACTTACAATAATGCTCATACTAAATCTTGTTGATAATGCCATCGTATCGAATCAAAAGCACAACTTATGCTAAATGGCCCAACTGGTCAATGGAAGAAGTGATTCCTCACAGAGGGGGCCATTAATCCACTTCACGAGTCGGTACCACTTTTGTGTGACCATTTCAATTTAACAGTAATAGATCATTTCATCTCATTGTCGTAGTTAACAATCGCCAAACACTATTTAAGCAAAAGATGCAGCTATCACCAACACCCTTACAGTATGTAGCTACAGGTCATTAAGTACGTAATCTAAATGCGACTCGAGTTGTTCGACGTATAAATCCATTTATGGAACCAACAAAATGGCCATGAGTTACAATTTACTTCTTTTGTAATAAAACACCACTTCTTACATTGTATAAAAGTTCAACTACTTGTAATTGTAATTCTTACAAAAGGGACAATTGATTCATTGAAACTCAAAATTTCTGGATTTCATCTGAGCAAATATCACTTGTCCTTTTTTCATAAGGAATACAACGGCACCCAAAAAGAAGCGACAGCAATTACAGCGTTACCTTCAAACAGACACTCGTTAGTATCCCCGAATTTTCTTGATTAATGAAGCTAATACTTTGTCGCCGACGACGGCCCTCAAGGATTTGATGAACATGTCCTTGCTGATCTTCCCTTCCTGCAGTTCAAGTATATGTTTGAGACTAAAATATTCTGGTTTCTGGAACAGATTCTCTACTCCAAAAGCCGAAGCTTCGAGAAACTGGTGTTTTGGTTATGAGGAAAAAAAAAGTTCTGAGCATTCCGTTGTGAGTAGCTAAAATGAACTTTCAACCACAATGAGCAAATTCTTTAACTTAAAGTTTCTGCTTCTTCCGCAATGAGGAGTATAGGATATTTTAACACACACAACAAAAAACATTCATGCTTATTCGAAGAGACGTACTCGAACAACATCTTTTACAAAAGCACCAGCCAGAAGGAAAATAGAGCCTCGAACAGATATTGGGGATGAAGTGTCGAGTTAGCGTTTATAATTTACCTTGAAATCCCTGTACCAAATCTCTAAATCTCGTGCTCCCGACGAAGGAAGAATCCTCCCAATCTCTGAAAATAGCTTAGGGAAGCAAAGACCAACCACAAGAGGTTTTCTCTCAGTAGTAGCTATCCTCTGTGAACCTACAAATTCATACTGTACGTCACAACCAAAAACTAGAGAACATCTAACAGCTTTTTTTTATATGTTTATCTGCAGTGAAGAAGAGAGAAGATTGAGAGCATACCGTGGTGTTTGTTTGATGACCTGTAGGTCACAACATACTCAGGCAGTATGTGAGTGTTCATGTGAGTGCTCCAAACAATATACCATCTAGGGTTTGTAAGATCGTCGACTCCGCTGTCGTACTCGTCGCTGCTAGGATGGAACTGTGATGAACCTGCCGAAACTTGCTCGGTTCTCCCCATAAGGACACGGCACAGCACGATGTGCTGCTCGCCTTTCTCGTCGGCTTTTGATAACAAGGCGCTGAAAGCAAACGAAAGTGTAAAAACGGCGTTCGAAATTTGATCTTGCAAGATGATTATAGGTACTAATAATCCTAAACTACAATAATTTTTTCACTGTTGGTTAATTCTATTATCTGATTTTCGTGATATTAGCAATAGGAGCATTTTTCAGTAACATCAAATTCGATTATCACAGAAGTGAATCATCATCTAGTATATCGTGAGTAAAATCATAAATCTTTTTGGTGCAATTTCATAATCCTACATAAAAGTAGAGAACTAATCCAATAAAGTGAAAACTTTAGAGCCCCAAATCACAATCCATCAAAAGTCCAGGGACTATCTCTATGAACTATGAAACATCTTACCTCCGATAGGGAGAATGCGGTGGCGTGAGATGGACGCCGACCCCGTGGGCCTCGGGGCCGAGCGAACCATTATTTGGCTTTCCGAATCCATGAGCCGCGATAGCGGCCACATCACTTGCAGGCCCGCCGAACCACCCAAACTTCACATTGCCATCACCCCTCACCGCCCCCATCATCTGCGTTTGCAACTGAAAGGCTCTCAATTGGCAATTCGTCAAGCGGCTGGTGTGCGAGCATTTCCGTATCGACGTCACGACGGCGTTCGGCGCGTGTTTCCGCATCCCAGCAAAAAACAGCTTCTCCACAACCTTGTAGTATCTATCCCCACCATCAAGGGCTTCCAAATTGGTCCACCTTGTTACTCTTTCCGAACTAATCGTGGCGGATGCCTCGGGACTCTCGCCGGACCGTTCTTGAACAGAATTCGGTGCGAAATCTCGCTTCTTCTTAGAATTACATTCCGACGACGACGACGATGATGACGAAGAATCATTGCTAATTCTTATCGCGATTTCTAACTTGGGAAAGGAGGCATCTTTCCTCGGCTCATCCAACACCGTCCTCGGGAAGAAGCACTTCCCATCAACATCGATCCACGCAATCGAATTCGCCTCCCCGGTCTCCAATTCGACCCGAACCATCCTAAGGAAATCGAAAACACACAGCTTCTCATCAACCGAAGCCTCGACCGCCGTTCTCCCACGAACAAACCCCTGAAACAATACGTCGAACACATGGCGGGCGAACTCGACCCACCCACCGCCGGAGAACCAGAGGAACCTCGCGGGCGCGCCACTCCGCCTGAAAGCCCTAAATCCGCGTACCAAATCGCTCATCGACGAGACCCCGGAAGCAAGATCCGGTTTAAGGGCGAGGGGGACCTCAAAGGTGTGATCTTTGGCTCCCAACGCCGAGCTCCGAGTCCGCAACAACATCGGGGCGATCTCGGCCGCGGAATTCGTCGTCGGAGCCGCTTCCTCCGCCATGGATACGCGAAGCTCGGCTCGAATTGGATTCATGGCACTAGGGTTTTGGGGAAGGGGAGGAGGAGAACAGGGGACTTATGCGAAATGGGGACGCATTCAAAGTAAACGGCTAGTAGGAGAAGCGCATTTAAATTTTTGCGGTGTATATTTATACTTAAGAAAGGACTACAGGTCGGTACGCAGGGATGAAATTACGAAAATGCCCCGCCCTCATGAGTCGATCGCGCTGGACCCCTTCTGAATTTACGAAATTGCCCTCGTACTTTGTACGTTACTTGGGTGGCAATTAAAATGGTTTTTTTGACCACGAAATGTGGATTACGTTCCGTAACTAAATTTTGAAATCGTATGGACGGTTGATATTGTGCCGCGTGTCCGTTTGATTTAATATTTATTTTAATGAGGGAAAGGATATTGTTTGACTCCACTGGTTGATTGGGGAATAAGAAATCTCGTGAACAAGTTAGAAGGTTACAGAACATTTATAAATAGATATTTAAATTTTAAATAATAATATATATATATTTTTTTTTTGGATAAAACTTCTTCCAATAACGCCGGCCTCCATTCAAAAATTTATTAAATATTTTTTAATATTTAAATTACAAAAAAAATAATTTTTAGAAAAGTAATTATAATTTTTGAATAATAATAAAATTTGCAGCAGAAACTTTTCTCAACAAGACTTCATTGGAGAGCTCCTTGTAGTTTTTTTTTTTTTTTTTTTTTGTATTTTTTAAGTACATAATTAATCTATAGGTTTAACTTTTTTAAGTATCTCACTCTTATTTCTTTTATATAGAGAGAGAAAATGTGTGTTAGGCTGATATATTCAATATAATAAAATTAGATTATAGTGACATATTTTTGTGATATTTTTGTACAAGCATCCTATCTATATTCAAAATTAAGTTATAGGGACACATTATAATAATATGTCGCTATACATTCTAACGACGGCACATATAACGATACTAATTATAAGTATCGGTATTTTTTTAAAATTTTAGAAATACTTAAAAGTGTCGTTATAATATAGTTTTGTTGTAGTGATTTTTATAAATATAATATTTTACTTATAAGTCGTTTTTGATATTAAAATTTTTAAATCGACGATTTCGTTAGACTTGATTTAAAATAAATAATTAAAAAATAAATTTTATAATTTTTTGATATTATTTGTATAGTGCTAGAGGGGGATCAAAATCAACATTGAAAAAATAAATAAACTTTTTCTTAAACTTTCATGACTAAATAGTCAAATGCAGTCAACCCTCAGCTCTTTTTTTTTTCACTACATCTAATAATAATTAATTCAGAAATAATTAAGATACTCTTCATAGCTCTAGCCTAGTGCTTTATAATTGCTTACTTATAAATAGGTACAACTTTTTGTTCTGTAATAATAGGTTCAAAAAATTAATTAATAAATTAAGTTAGATGAGCCCAATAAGTTGAGTGGAACTGTGGTCTATAATAGACCTAACGGTAAGGGTCCCGACAATAGACCTAACGTTCAGATGAATTGAGTCTGGTCGAAACCTATAGGCTGTGTGTTTGTACACTTTAAGTGAATTACTTGCGTATTTGTAACCGCTCGAGCTTATAAGATTAATGATTAGCGCTAACGATTGGACAGATATAACTTTTGTCATTTATAGTAAATGTAACGGTAAAAAATATAATAATACTCAATGCATATTTTTAAGATAATTAGCTAATTTTTACGATCCACAAGTAGTATCAGAGCCAGTGTCAAAGATTTGATTTTTATATACTTTATTAACGATACAGGTGTTGGAAAGAAAATTATTAGCTGTAATTGGTCTAACTTACTGTAACGTGACAAAGCTCAGAAGAGTAGCTAATAAGTTGAGTGGCGTCGTTTCCGTCCACTATAGATGTAACGGTAAGAGACCCAATAATAAATCTAAATAAATTGAATTCTGTGAGCTTTGTGACTGAGTCTTTAAATGCGAACAGTGTACCTTCTCCGTGCATATTTTTAAAATAATTAGTTATTGCTTGCGATCCAAACTTACTTCGGTCCTAATTAAATTATTATTAGATTAAAAAAGAAAAGGTTCAACTAAAGCATCACTAAAGAATCTAAACTAGGGACGTTAACAGGTCGGATTTGGAACGAATTTTCAAAAATTCAAATCCAAACCCAAATTCCACTACCAAATTCAAACCCGATTTCGAATTCAACGGTTTTTAAAAATTCATATCCAAATTCGAATTCGACCAAAAATTTAAAATCCGAATCCGAATCTGAATCCGAAAATTCAAATCTGAAATAATTATTTTTTTTTTCTTTTACAATATTTCAAAATATATTATATTAAATTTAAAATTTTAAAATATAAATTTAAATATAATATCAAATATTTTATATACACATATATTATATAACATAAAATTAATTCGGATTCGGGTCGGATACAATTAAAATTTATATTCAAATTTAAATTCATATTCGTTTTTTATATCCATATTCGTTTAATATCGAATAAATTTATTCCGTTCGAATTCGGATTGAAATAAAATTTTGAATATTTTTAACATTGACATTCCTAAACTAAACACACATTTATATTATTTATATTATTATTTTTATTCACTAGAGATAGTTCACAATTTACATTATTATATCTATAAATATGAAACCAATTAACTAATCCGACAAGGGTATTTTGGTCAATTTCACATGCATGGACGGCAACTCACGTAAGGGTCAAAAATGTCATTTTACACCAACCACCCCCTCCCAGAACCGACTCTTATCGTGGCGGTTTCTGCGGCGACCTTCATTGCGGCGGTTACAATTTTTTAAGTGCCCACGTTGTTTATATATTTATTATTTAGTCCTTTCCATATATGAATGTGATAATAACGAGTATATAAGACTTAGTGCTTAAGCTAACTCTGCTTGGTGAAAAAGCCAAAAGCTCCTTGTATAATAGATTATTCTCCCCAAGCCCAATTTATGTGTGTATTTAATGGGTTCTACGAGGAGAATCACTTCTTTTTTTTTTCTTTTTTTTGGTTCTTTGGTGCCTTTGCTTTGGCACAAAGTAAAGCACAAATGGAAGAAGAAGAAGAAGAAGAAAAAGTGGTGTAGGAGAAAGAAGAGATTGAAATATATGAAAAATATTTTCAATCGCTTTAATAAAATTATGTTATAGTGATATTTTTAAGTATTTTTAAAATTTTAAAAAAATACTGTTGAAAAAAATACCGACACTTTATTATTACAGTTGCTATGATGTATAGCGACACATTACTGTAATGTATCCCCAAAATGTGTTACTATAATCTAATTTTGAATATAGATGGAATATAAATGAGACACTTGCTAAAAAGTGTCACAAAAATATATCGCTATAATTTATTTTGTTATATTGGATACAGTCAAAAGTGGGAGTATGATATACACCGTAAATCTATTCAGGGGTGAGGTGAATTTTTTTAATCACTTCGAAATAACCGATGATTAAATCTTCATCCCTGGATGAGTGAAGTGTACATCGTATATCCATTTCTGGATGTACGGAGACCCCCTCGATTATATGTTGCTATGAAATATCTCCTTGATTTAGTAATATAATTTTGCATTCGTTATATTACGTTTTGCATGTTACAATAAATCGGTAATGATATATTTTTTAATTTTATTTTATTTATTTTTATTAATGTTATATGAACTTCAATATTAAATCGATTCTAAATTTTAGAGAAAATGATTGTTTGTAATTTTAGTACAGTCGATCTGCAGTTTAGTTCGAATCTATCAAATAGTCTCAAACTACAGAATTAAATATATAAAATATTAAATTATTATTTGTTAATAGTTTAAATTTTTAGAGTAATTTTTCGTTTTATTATATATATATATATATATTTAAAAATTTGGGTGCTATCAATCAATTAAATTTAAAATTATTATTTAATATCATATTTAATAATTTTAATTATTTTTTATTAAATAAAATTAAAATAGTTAATTGTTTGGCTGAAAAAATATTTTTTGCTCGTTTGATTCTCGAAAAAAAAAAAAAAAAAAAATTTATTTTCATTTAGATTTTGTGAAACATTTTTTCAAAAATCAAACACATCCTTAACTAATTAGAATAACTCGTATAAGAAAAAAATAAGAAGATTATGAATAAATGCCAATAGAGAATAAGTTAGTTGAAGGGCCCAGTACAAACTGATATAAAATTGAGGGGGTCTTAGTAAATTTTTAACCAAAAGATTCAAAGGAAAAGGAACAAGACTAAGGGAAATGTAATAACAATATTTTTTTCTTTTTTTTCTTTTTTATTTTTTATTTTTTTTGGGGTTTGTGGATTCCCAAGGTCAGATTTCCACCTTGTTGACTCTTTATGCCTCTAGTTGGGGGCAAAATTGGAAAATCAAGTGGCATGCTTTCTCTCCTTTTCTAGAAAAGGGATCAATCCTTCTCCCACTCTTTGAACATATTTTTTGCCATATAAAAGCAGCCAGTAATGGTGGGTTATGTGTTAGGGACTTCAAAAATTTTGATTCATATTTCAAACAGCCGAAGAGATATTGTTCCAGTATTTTAATATCTTTGAAGATATTTTTGTTGTGTTGTAAAAGCAGTCACTGATTGTCACGCCCCGGCGTCGAAACTGCGACCCGGGCTCGCCAACAGATCCACCGCCCATACGGGAAGCCCCGTATAGACGAAGCGACTAACCTGCAAAAGATCAACTATGCTATACATATATCAGAGCTGAAAGTAAACTGCTAAAAAGAAGAAAATATATACAACACAAAGCCCTCACCAAAAGTACATAAGTCTCTCAAGCAGTAAAATAAAAGTACAACTCTATACCTCACTACAAAGTCTCTCAACATGAACTCTCAAAAAGTAAGGGGTACATCTACTCTCTGGACGACGACTGGTAGGGAACTATCTCGCGACTCCCTTACCTCGATCAGAAGAAGCAGCAACAGGAGCAGAAGGAACAGGAGTAGAAGTCCCTGTGGGAAAAGACACCACGACGGGTGTGAGAACTACGTCCCAAGTAGTTCTCAGTGGGTGCCGCCAACAAACCCGACGGTCTGCCCACTAAGTCTACTAGAGGCATAAAGTAACAATATAAAACTGAAATGAAAGGGCAGGAAAAGTAACTCTACAGCTACTATGCCTCTATCTAGATGCTCAAAAAGTGGAACAGATGGAAACATGATGCATCTACTAACCCACACTGTAAACTCACCCAATCTATACTGACTGCCGCATAGGGTCCAGTCAAACCTGCGCCCACCTACTGCCGCACATCCTCAACATGACGGGTCTAACGTAGGGTGTCCGTGACTGCCAAAACTGGCCCAGCCAGAGGGACTGCGTCGACAAGTCGCGATAGCAAGTAACAGGCCCAACTCCGGAGTGGCACTCGAGGGGCGCGACCCCAACGAGGAAAGTATCAGCGCATCTCTGTCGAGCTCAAATATGGCTCATGCAGGCTATAGTCCAAACCACGATCACAAGATCGACTAACAACACCAACGCTCACTCACAGGCTGAAAAACCACACAGCCGGGGACACCGTCCACCAGGCGGCTCCCACCAAAGAACACTAAACTCACAGGAAAGGCCGACACCATAAGGGTTCGGAAACCCGATATGTGACGCCCCACTTCCCAGGGGGTCACACATCCTAGAACTACTCTAGCTCTAGCACGCTTAACTCTCATGTTCCTCTTGGATCTTGCTACCATCCAAAATGCTATAGCCGGGTTAGAGATTTAGTCCTATTATATCATTTATATATAGGACTAATCCAAACTCCGGAGGTGTCACATTCTTCCCCCCTTTAAGCACTGACGTCCACGTCAGGCTCAAGCACACTCACAAGCACCAGGCGATGTGAGACTCGTCTCGCTAGCCTTAGCCCGACCTTGTAGGGAGCTGCACTCCACCTACAACGGTCATTAGCCGGGGAGCCACACTCTACCCGCTATATAACCCTGGCTCAGCCGAGACTCATCTCACATTTCCGGCTGGTGATTGGCTCTGATACCAATTGTGATGCCCCACTTCCCAGGGGGTCACCCATCCTAGAACTACTCTAGCTCTAGCACGCTTAACTCTCATGTTACTCTTGGATCTTGCTACCATCCAAAATGCTATAGCCGGGTTAGAGATTTAGTCCTATTATATCATTTATATATAGGACTAATCCAAACTCCGGGGGTGTCACACGATAGGCCGGTGCTTAGAACCCTATCAAACAAGAACAGACTCTAGGCTCCGCCTATCGAAGTTCCCGACCCCCTTATAGTTCGGGAACACAACAATCTCGGTACTACACGCAGAAGACACCAACAGGGTCTGAAAGTCCTGGGAGACCTACACCTACAACCCTATCAAACAAGAAAAGGTTCCAGGCTCGGCCCCCGTGGCTTTCGTCCCGACAAAGGAACGGCCCCTAGAACCCGGATCACTCGAATCCTTTCGAGTGGGGAGATTTACAGGAAAAGGTGACATTTGTTATTGAAAATCATTTTGATCTAGAAGAAATCCATATTTAATGATTTTAGTTCTTTTTAGAAAAACAGTTAGAAAAATAAGTGTTTTACCCAAACCCCGAAGGGCTGATGCCTTTGTCCAATCAAACAAGAACAGACTCCAGCGGCCCTTCGATGCTTGGAAGAAAACATTGGTAGACTAAAATCATGTGTATGTCGAAAAAGGGTTCTAGGTTCTAGGTCCGGCTAACACTTGTAAACTACTACCACTGACACAGTGGCGACAACCCAAACAGGAAAAAACAAGACCTCCCGGGACCACCGTTTACCCCCGGTACAGACAAGCGATCCACTATATCTACCAGACTCCACTTTGCTCCCAAGCACGAGTGCAAATGCATCCCACACTAAAAAGAAGTCCCGACCGCTCGGCCCACTACCCGGGCGAGGATAACACTAAGTCCAGGAATGAAACAAAATGTGTGGATGTCTAAACATAAATAACCCTAGCCCAAGTGAGGGTTTTCTACTGGTCTGGTTACACATGCAACATATGACGGGGGTGCTAGGTCAGGTTTCAAGATACTATAATTTAACAGATAGAAGGAAGTAAAATATCACAAGATCGACAGATAATACAAGGAACAACAATTCCTACACTCTAGCATGCTACCCAAGTCCAATTACTAACATGCATGATTCTATAACAATAGAATTAGTGCTCAGTCCACAGTTCCTGAAAGCGAAGCCACCCACCTGAAAAGTCGAACTGCCAAAAGTCCTACAGCTGATAATACCAGAAAAACAGCAACTCAAAGTCCAACGGGTCCAGTACTGTCCACAATCTCTCCTGGGTACAACAAAAAGCTACCGTTACACTTAAATCCCAAAAATCTGCCAAGAACACAACACTGAATTTCAGCCGCCAAGATGCGATTATTTCACCTGTTGACTGTGCTCGAAAAAATCCAAATAAAATATCCCTGCGATCTACGCGTCGATAGCTTCGAAACGAATACCTGCATGTCCAATTCCGAGTTTCCTACGCTGAGATATAAAATCGGCAAGAGAAACACCCCATACTAAACTGTACAAGATTCCACAGATAAGAACTCGGAAAGAAGAAAGATTCTCACCTTCGAAGCAAACTCAGAAAATTCTGAGAAAAATCCAGGAGGTTCCTCGCGAGAAGTAGATAAAGTTTGCCTCTTAAATCACCTCGATCCGATGTCGGTACGCAAAGTTATGGCTAAAACTCTGCAATGCTGTCCAAAAATCCGCGAAGAAAAAACGGGCAAAAGAAAGCTCAAAAACCTCCAAAATCCGCAAGGAAAATGAGAAAACTCTGAACATCAAATTTGGAGTCCTACCAGTCGTGAGTCCGACGGCGCGAAAATTGCTAAAAACGGAGATCGGGGTGAGTCGGGGGAGTCCGCGCACTAAAACGCGACGAAACGGGTCGTCGAAGTAGAAGCGTCACTGTGCGCCGCGTCGCAGATGAAGTCGAAAAGATGATCTCCAAAAATCTCCAAAGTCCTCCAAGGGATGCTGCTAAGTGAGAGGAAGAAAAAGTCTTCAAGGCCCACAGAGAGGAAAGGCTCAAAAAAGGGAGAAAATGCCCCCCCAAGGGCCCTATTTATAGGCCCACATTCCTCAAATGGGCCTGGCGGATTCGGGCCCTCATTTCGGGCGCCCGAATCCGCCAAAGAGGGTCGGACGCGCCCCCGTCCGACCGCCCGAAAAATCCTGGTGCGGCCACGTCACCGCACAACAGGAAACAGCCGTGCAGGGGCCCTCTCCGCGCGCCACGTCGCCTCTCCCGCGGGCGGTGGGGTAGGTGGGGCGGAGCGCTGGCGGAGCGACGCGTGGCGCACTCGAGTGCGGGGCGCCACGTGTCGGCCGCAGCGCTGCCCCGTGCACCGTCGCAGGAGCCGTGGACCGCGACCACGTGAGCCCGCCAATGCCGCGCCGCCACGTGTCGTGCTCCCGGTCCACCAAGCAGCGCCAAATTTCCCAGAGCCGCGCCGCGTGCACCCGCCAGTCAGGACGCGCCACGTGGCCCGCCCCTGCGGTCTATGCACCAGCGCGCTCTCCCCGTGGACCGAGCGGTGTGAGCCGGCCCAATCACAGGCCGCCACGTGGCTCCGGCCGGTCCACGGTCACCCCCATGCACCATTTCTCCCCGAAAACTTCCGGTAGCCCGTTTTTGGTCATCCGGACTCCAAATTTAACAAGCAAATAGCCGTTTTCAAGTGTTTTTCCGTGCTGAATCCAATTCCAACCTCTGTTTGGCCAAAAACCCCTTTAAAAATTTCGGCAAACACAGCCGAAGGCCAGTACAGTAAAAGATATCTCATATGGTCCATCTGTGGCATCTCCTTGATGCACTATGGGCCAGATACACCAATAATAGGTGTTCTAAACTGTGGATTCACCAGGAAAGCTGCATGGGATTAAGGGCCACTACACTGATAGTCGGCCTCGGCTAGGTGTCAGTAGGGGTGGCAATCCAGCTCGCTGTTCGCGAGCCAGCTCGTATTCGGCTCAAAATGAGCTCGAGATCGAATCGCTCGTTTAGTAAACGAGCCGAACACGAGTCAAATTTTTCAGCTCATTTAATAAACAAGCCGAACACGAGCTGGGGTTAGCTTGTTCGTGTTAGGCTCGATAACAGCTCGAATATATATATATATATATATATATATATATATATATATATTACTATTTAGATTTTAAGCCATCAATTTTTTGTGAATTTTAATTATTACATTAAAATTTTAATTTTTAATTTTTTTTTAAACTTTATACTTAATAGTAGGAATGAAAATCAAATTTGTTGTTCGCGAACCGACCCCAGCTTGCTCGTGTTCGGCTCGTTGACACCCCTAAGTGTCAGGGATTTAAAAAAATACTGATTTAAATTTCTGAATAATTAGAAAATTGAAAGTGAGCAGTTGAAGGGATATTGTTCTAGCACCTTCTAGTCCAAAAATATTTGTGAAGATATTTTTGTTGTGTGATAAAACGTAGCCGAAGACAGTGGATCGGGTGTCAGATATGTAAAGTAAATTATGATCCATATTTCTAAACATTTGCGTAGTTTATATTTATGAACATTTGCGAAATTGAAAGTGAGCAGCCGAAGGGGCATTGTTCTAGCTCCTTTTGATCCAAATATATTTTTGGAGATATTTTTATTGTGTGATAAAAGCCGTCAACGATAGTGAGTCGGGTGTCAGAGACTTAGAAAAATTCTGATCTATATTTCTGAACATTTGCGAAACTGAATGTGACACCTCCGAAATTTAGATTAGTCTTATATATAAATGATATAATAGGACTAAATCTCTTAACCCAGCTATAGCATTTTGGATGGTAGCAATATCCAAAAGATTATGAGAGTTAAGCGTGCTAGAGTTAGAGTAGTTCTAGGATGGGTGGCCCCCTGGGAAGTGGGGTGTCACAGTTGGTATCAGAGACATTCACCAGCCGGAAATGTGGGATGAGTCTCGGCTGAGCCAGGGTTATATAGCGGGTAGAGCGAGGGGCTTCCCGGTTAATGACCGTTGTGAGTGGGGTGTAGCTCCTCACAAGGTCGGCTAAGGCTAGCGAGACGAGTCTCACATCGCCTGGTGCTTGTGAGTGTGCTTGAGCCTGACGTGGACGTCAGGGCTTAAAGGAGGGAAGAATGTGACATCCCCAGAATTTAGATTAGTCCTATATATAAATGATATAATAAGACTAAATCTCTTAACCCGGCTATAGCATTTTGGATGGTAGCAAGATCCAAGAGGTTATGAGAGTTAAGCGTGCTAGAGCTAGAGTAGTTCTAGGATGGATGGCCCCCTGGGAAGTGGGGCGTCACACTGAAAGTGAGCAGCCGAAGAGGCATTGCTCCAACACCTATTATGGAAGACGAAGAGTCATTCAACTGTTGGAATTAAAGCCTTTAAAATTCTATCAACCACAAAAAGTGGCGCTTATTTTCTAAATAGCTATTTTTTCAAAAGTAACATTTCTGAAATATTTTATTTTTTTTTATATTTTTACAACCAAACATGCCCTTAGAGTTGTTGTGACACCCCAATAGTTCCAATGGTAATGAAATTGTGATTAGGTTTATGAGAAATATGGACATTAGTAATAATAATTAGGCTTAAGCATTTTGGGTTGTGGTTTGGACCTAATGAGTTATTATTGCTAATGGGCCGGATAGTTACATTTGGTATTAGAGCCAATAACAGAGCTAGCGAGACAAGTCTCACATCGCCTGGTGATCTTGGGCTGTGACATCCCAATAGTCCCACGTCAGGCCTAAACGGAGGAGAGTCTGTGACATCCCAATAATCCTATATCGAATGCGAATATGGATGTGTTTCGGTATATAAGAGGACATGGACACTAATAATAATAATTCGGTTTAAATATTTTGGGTTGTGGTTTGAACCCAACGAGTTATTATTGCTAGTGGGCTGAGTCGTAACATTTGATATCGGAGCCAATAACCAGCCGGATGTGTGTGATGAATCTCGACTAAGCCTGGATCTAGATGACAGGGTTAGCAAGACAATTCTTATATCGCCTGGTGATTTTGGATTGTGCGTGTGTTTGGACTGACGAGAATCTCAGACCTAAACGGAGAGAGTTTGTAACACCCCAATAGTCCCACATCGAATGAGAATAGAATTGTGATTGGATTTATAAAAAATATGGACACTAGTAATAATAATTGGATTTAAGCATTTTGAGTTTTAGTTTGGGCCCAATAATTTACATTATTATTGCTAGTGGATCGGATCGTTACAGCTGTTTAGTTAAATATAATTAAAAACACAGTATGGATGAAGATACATGCATTTACAAACTCATTTGGATTGATGCGGTAGATTGTATATATATATATATATATATATATATATATATATATATATATCAAAAAATAAAAATCAAAAAATAAATATTTACAAAAAAAAATTCTGTAATTTAACCATGAATGTTTCTTGCTTACAAAAAAAAATTATGTGGACTAGAGGAATCTAACTTGTGGACTAACACTACATTAAGATTCGGGCAATGTGATGAACAAGTGAAAGCACCAGATTCAAACCATAATTAGTTGTGTGGTTGCGTTATTCGAATACGAATTGGATGGACAATATAATATGGGATAATTGCTTGGATCTGATTCTATTATTATTAATGTTTTAAAAATCAAATCGACAATAATTCAGAAATATTATTGTGTCAAGAATTACTGGTTCAATCAATGCCGTTAGGACACTACAATAAAATTAAGTTATAGGGACACATGTTTGTGATACTTTTTTACAAGTGTCCAATTTATAGTCCATTTATATCCAAAATTAAGTTATAGAGACATATTTTTTAAACACAATAATGTGTTGCTATACACTCTAGCGACGGCATATATAGCGACACTCATGACAAAATTAAGTTATAGAGCGACACTCATGACAAGTGTCGGTATTTTTTCTAGTAATTTTTTTTTTAGTTTTTAGCAACACTTAATAGTGTCGCTATAGTATAGTTTTGTTGTAGTGGCATGATATCATAACTGTTTAATTATTATTTTTAATTTTATTATATATATATATTATTTTAGTATTATACTTAATTAGTGTGGTGACCTGCGCGATGCGGGGTGTAGATACTATTGAAATAAGAATTTTATATAGTGCCCTTTAATAATTAATACTATATAAAAAAAAATTAAACATATACCACTTTCAAATTTATAATTGATTGGTATATTGAAATAAGAATTTTATATAGTGCCCTTTAATAATTAATACTATATAAAAAAAAAAAATTAAACATATACCACTTTCAAATTTATAATTGATTGATATAGTATACTAATCGCATTTTATGGCGGATACTTGTTATTAGAGAGTAAAAAATATTATTTATCGGACAAACGAAAACTAAAAATATATAAAATATATATATATAAACAATAATCTCACTTGATGTACAAACTAAGTTATTTTGTGTCAAATTAATTAGTAAAAAAACTAATATTATCTTACATATAATAGAAAAAAAAATTCAATATAAGTATAAATATTCTAAAGTTTGACAAAAAAAAAAAATTAAAAAAAATAAAAGAAATATTGAAACAAAAATATATATTTAAATAAAAGTAGAAAATTCAATCCTGATTTGTTTTTTTCATTATAAAATTGTTATATATATATATATATATATATATATATATATATATATATATATATATATATATATATATATATATATATATATATATCACTATAATAAAATTAGGTTATAGGGACACATGTTTGTGATATTTTTGTATAAGTGTCCTATCTATATTCCATCTCTATCCGAAATTAAATTATAGGGATATATTTTTTGGACATATTTTTGGGACACATTATAAAAATGTGTCGCAATATACCCTAACGACGGCACATATAGCAACACAGCAACACTAACAATAAGTGTCGGTATTTTTGCCAGCGACACTTTTTTGTGTATTTTAGAAATATTTAAAAATATCGCTATAACATAATTTTGTTGTAATATATATATATATATATATATATATTCTAGAAAAATTAAAAAATATTTATAACAATACTAAAAAATATACTTTAGAAATATTAAACGACACACAATATTCTAGACCATCATAATTTATTTTTTAAAAAAATAAAAAAACTTATTAAAAAACTAAAAAATATATCAATGTTTATTGAGTAATTAAATGATTTAATCAACAATCTCGAGAAAGGTGTCATAGAGGGAAAGACGGGGACACTGGAGAATGTCAGAAAGAAAAACCTATAATTAAAAAAAATCAATATAAGTAAAAATATTTTAAAGGTTAACAAAATAAATAAATAAATAAATAAATATTTAGAAATAAAAATACATATATTTAAATAAAAGTTAAAAATTCATATCCTTTTTATTATAAAATTATAATATATATATATTTTTAAAAGACATTTCAACTTTTCTATGTATTAACTTATTTATAATTTTCATTAAAAACTAAAAGACATTTATAAAAATATTAAAAGATATTTTTAGAAATATTAATAAATACATATTATTTTAGACTACCATAATTTATTTTTAAAAAAAAAATAAAAATTTTTATAGAAAAACTAAAAAGCATACTAAATAATTAAATATTTTATTTATCAATACCGAGAACTATGTCAGAGAGCGAAAAGCGAGAGATGAGAGATGGGGAAGAATGTCAGAGAGAAAGTAAGCAGCCCCACCCAACTGATAGATAGAACCTACCACTTAAGAAAAATTTGCCACGTGACAATTAAACATAAAAATTAATAGAATTTTATAGATTATGAAATATTCATTTTTATACCAAATTAAGTAAATATAAGGTTTTAAGTTTAACTTTTTATAAGACTAATTTGCAAAATCAGCTAAGTTAATTTTAAACTGTTGAATTTTAATATGAATTGATCAAAAAATATGATTAGTTTGATTAAAATCAGACCGGTTCATTGATCTGATAGTTTAATCTCCGGTTCAAACGTTTCAAAGCGATCCGATTTTTAAATTATTGATTATTATATGGTGGATAGTAAATTGATTCCCAAATGAGTAAACAAAACATAAAATGTTTAAACTACAATCAAAGTTTAAATTTCTCACTAACATTTAAAATTAGATTTAAAGTAATTTGAATTTTTTGACTAAAAGCTTTTGTAGCTCAGTTCTTTTTAATATATTTTTCCCCATTAAAGTTACCACCAATTGATGCTTGAGATTAAAAAAAAAAAATGTTTGAGAGAGAGATCTAAATTAAATTAAATTAAATTAAATTTATATTTTAAAATTAACTCTTTTTTCAACACATTAAAAAGCAAATTATTCACTCTCTCTTTTGCTTTTTTATTGACAATTAATTTAAATTCCAAAAACTAAATTTTATTTTATCCTCTCTCTCTCTCTTATTTTTAATTGACAAGGAATTTGGATTTTTTCCTTTGATATTTTATTTTATTTTAGTTTAGTTTTTCCCTCAAGCAACTGTTGCTTGGGAACAAAGAAAAGAAATAGCTGTCCCTGAAAAAACAAATTAATGCAGAAGCACTTTTAAAATGTGACAGTTTTTTTTTTTTTTTTTTTTTTTTTTTTTTTTTTTTTTTTTTTTTGTTTTTTTGGCAGCAAATGAGAGACTTTGAAAATAAAATAGTGATTGAATTTAGAAGAGACATAAATATTATTAATAATAACTAGAGTTAAATATTTTAAACTGTGGTTTGGACCCAACAAATTATTATTGTTAGTAGAGTGAATCGTTATATTTGATATCAAAGCTAGTCACCAACCGGAAGTGTGTAACGAGTCTCGGCTGTGCCAGGATCTGAAAAATAAGGAGACGGATTGAGTCTGTGTCTAGATGGCAGGACTCACGAGACAAGTCTCACATCGCCTGATAATCTTGAACGCCAGTCAAGCCTAAACGGAAGAGTCTGTGGCACCCCACATCGAATAAAAATGAATTGTGATTGAATATATAAGCATCTGAATGCTAGTGATAATAACTGAATTTAAATATTTTGGACTATAATTTGGATCCAACATTTGCAGAATCTTTAAATAATGATGTTTGGACATATGTCCATAAAATTTTTGCCCATATAATACTGAGGGGTATAGAAGTGGCTCTAATACCAAATTATTCAAAAATCAATAATTGTTTTAAATAATGCACATAATGCCAGAGGTAGGGAATACAATGAATACGGATACTCAAAATTTTATCCGAATTTGAATTCGAACGGAATGGATTTATTCAATGTTAAACGGATATAGATTCGGATATGGATATAAAAAATAGAAACCCGACGAATTTGAATTTGAATATAAATTTTGATTGTACCCAATCCGAACCTGAATTGACCGAACCTGAATTGATTTTACGTTATATAATATATGTGTATATAAATATTTAATATTATATTTAAATTTATATTTTAAAAATTTAAATTTAATATAATATATTTTGAAATATTGTAAAAAAAAAGAAAAAAAAATTATTTCGGATTTAAATTTTCGGGTTCGGATTCGGATTCGAATTTTAGATTTTTGGTCGGTTTCGAATTTAGATATGAATTTTTAAAATCCGTCGGAATCGGGTTCGGGTTCAGTAGTCGGGTTCGGATTCGAATTTTTAAAAATTCGCCTCGAATCCGACCTGTTGACATCCTAGGAAACCAAATAACACCTTACCATGAGTGTATCATACCCATGCAATCAATTAGTCCTTTAATTTAGAATCATGTGAAGTAGTGAAAGAAGAAAAAAAAAAAAAATTTTATAGCATGCTTATAATATGTAGGATAAATTACACTTTTAGTCCTCAAAATTATCAAGCACACCAGAGACTGAACTATCTTAATTATTACAATCAAATCCCACAATCTAATTTAATTAGTTTAATAATTATATCATAATTATTATCACATCTTTAATCACATCAGCTCTACATCAACAATATATATATATATATATATATATATATATATATATATATATATATATATATATATATATATATATATAGCCAACTAAATTAGATTATGGTCGTAAAACTTAATTGTAACAATTAAAAAAATTCAAGTAAAAAATTATAATAAATTAAAATTCAAGGACCAAAATGTCACCCACATCATAGTTTGATCACTAAGTAAATAATAATAAAAATTAACAAAATTTTATATTTAAATAGTTTAAATGCTCTATATCATATTTAACAGTATCAATCGCCAATTCGAGTGCTCTATCATCGAAATTGATGAAACTAAAATTACTTCAAAACATAAAGGGCATAAACAAATTCAACTTACATGGAAGCAACACATTGAAATTCACAACATCAAGATAGGATAAGGATGTTTTACAACAAACTTAATCACTAAAAAGAAAAACAATTAGTTGATGAAACTTAATCACATTGGTAAAATCTAGAATAGAGCTAATGTTTCAAATTTCGAAAATAACTTCAAAAAGAAATTACCAAATAGTTATATACAATCCTCTAGAATAGAGTAATAACAGAAACTATTTTACAATCCATGTAAGAAATTGAGTATTTGAGTGAATAGTATCAGAAATTTTCGAACCCATACCCAATTTGATTTCTCCACCTTTCACATCTCAAAGCAAGATAAAATAAGATTTATGAGTTAACTTAGCGCAGCAATAAACTGTGACGCCCCAACTTCCAAGGGGGTCACCCATCCTAGAACTACTCTAGCTCTAGCACGCTTAACTCTCTTAACCGCTTGGGTCTTGCTACCACCCAAAATGCTATAGCCAGGTTAAGAGATTTAGTCCTATTATATTATTTATATATAGGACAAATCCAAATTCCAGGGGTGTCACATTCCTCCCCGCTTTAAGCCCTGACGTCCACGTCAGGCTCAACACAGTCACAAGCACCAGGCGATGTGAGATTCGTCTCGCTAGCCTTAGTCGACCTTGTGGGGAGCTACACTCCACCCACAATGGTCATAAGCCAGGGAGCCACGCTCTACCTGCTATATAACCGTAGCTCAGCCGAGACTCATCTCACATTTCCGGCTGGTGATTGGCTCTGATACCAACTGTGACGCCCCAACTTCCCAGGGGGTCACCCATCCTAGAACTACTCTAGCTCTAGCACGCTTAACTCTCTTAACCTCTTGGGTCTTGCTACCATCCAAAATGCTATAGCCGGGTTAAGAGATTTAGTCCTATTATATCATTTATATATAGGACAAATCCAAATTCCAGGAGTGTCACAATAAACAGCCACCCTCAATCTCACAGGTTAAGTAATGCATTTCGCGGTTTGAGCAACCTTTAAAACAATGAAATAGAGGAAATCAAGCATCACTGGTTGCAAAAAAATAAACATTTCTCCAAAAACCAAGCCTGGGAGGTTCATGGATTCGAAACGAATTGTAAAGGTTACAAAATTTGAAACACAAAAGAGTCAGCAGCAAAAAGGCATATGTGTAATGCGACCAAATAAAATTGCGAGTTCGTAGTAAAAGATCAACAGCGCGGATGACTTTGATTGAAGATAAGTTATCATTACAGCATGAAAGAAGCAAGTTACTCAGTAGAAAATGAAGGAACTTGTCATAACTCATACTAAAGCATGTTTTAGAGGGAATAAAAAAAGAGTGATATACAAACCTTAACCTTAGTACAAATAAAGAATTTAAGCTTAAGCGCACAAATTTCACCTGATGCGACCAAATTAACAGCCAATATTATGCTCGTACTAGACTTGTATAATCTAAACTTGCCATTTTTCAAATAGGGAAACTATCACTGTCATAAAATGATGCCAAAGCTACCGACTCACAGAGATTGCACTTAATTTCAACCAAAACCAACCCATTTTAGCTGAAAAGGTCAAACTTCGACACTTTAGAAGCATAAAGCTATAAAGGGTTCGAGTAGAAAAAGAAACACCATGAGACACTTCTAAGATGTTAAACCCCTTGAATCTTTTATTAAACCAAGGACAAGAACTACTACCATCTAAGCAGTAATTGAAGTACAACTATTTTCTAAGTTCATAAGATTGCTACAATTTAGATGCACTTAAATTCATTCAGAAATAGAGTAGATGTTCAACTCATATCATGCCACTCATATAGAGGTAAAATGGAATTCATCAAGAAGAAGGTAATTGAGATAAATCAACTAATTTGGTCAGCAACTGGGGAAAAGAAAATTGGCAAAGAGCAAAAGGCAGATGTTCATGCAGATAATGAGTAAATGTTAAGACTATTCTTGAACATTTCCAATTAGATCGATCTTTTCTTTACATGATATCAGAGTCAATCCTGCTGGCTATTTATTTATGGGTTAAAATAGGTCAAACTTCCTATCCCGTGACAATAGACTTAGAAGACTAATAAGTTGAGTTGGATGAGCCCAATAAGTTGAGTGGGGATACGGTCCACAATAGACCTAACGCCAAGAGACCTAACTATAGATCTAACGTTTAGATGGGCTGAGTCTGGTCGAGACCCGTGAGCGCTGTGTCTGTACGCTTTAAGTGAAATGGTTGCGTATTTCTAACAGCTCGAGCTTTTGGGATCAATGGTTAGTGCCAAAGATCCGACAAATCCTAAGCCGCTCAGTTCCATGAGGTTGCAGGTCAATTCCCAACTTCCACTTTTATAGGTTAATCCCCTTCGTTTACCTCTTTTGCCATCTCTCCGATCAATGCAAGTGGGATGATACACCTAATCTCTACCATGAATATTCCGCCGAAGAGTTTAAGACTACTCTGGAATTGTTTACAGTAGACGACTAATTTGCGAAAGAGTATTCATAAAAGCAACTCCTTGTCATGTTCACGAGCAACAACTTTTAGCCATTCACAAAAGAATGGAAAGCACCACACCTAAGAAGGCCAATACAATATGTACACAAAAATCTTAGGCCACATTTTATCTACTAAATAATCTCACAGGCAAACAAACAATCACCTACCAAGCATATCCAAGAACCCACCTCAAAAGCTTAAAAATATGCCATTTGAGTAGATTTATGAGTACCCATTTGATCATTTTTACATCCCAACCACATTAATTTCCCAAAAACAGCGAAACCAAATCAGAGATATGGGTTTGAACAAGAATGCATGGGGCTACAACAAAATATAATCAAAATCTTAGGCCACATTTTAAATACTAAATAATCTCACAGGCAAACTAACAATCACCTACCAAGCATATCCAAGAACCCACCTCAAAAGCTCAAAAATATGCCATTTGAGTAGATTTATGAGTACCCATTTGATCATTTTTACATCCCAACCACATTAATTTCCCAAAAACAGCGAAACCAAATCAGAGATATGGGTTTGAACAAGAATGCATGGGGCTACAACAAAATATTATCAATTTAGTGAATGCCCCTTTGATAATTTCCAAAAACCAACACATTAATTCCCAAAAAATGAAGCCAAATTAAAGAAACGCATTAGAAAAAGAATGGAGCAGTAAGTAAAATGCACAAATAATCTCACAGGCAAACAAACAAATACCTACCAAGCAAAATAGCCACTTCAAAATTCCAAAAAAAAAAATCTTTTTTTTTTTTCCCAATTGAGCCAATTTGGTGAGTACTCATTTGATCATTTCAAAAACCAACCACATTAATTCCCTCAAAAGGAAACCAAATTAGCGAAATGGGTACTGGAGCATCATTTCTCACGGGAAAAAAAGCAAACACCTATCGAGCATATCCAAAAGACCCACTTCCAAAAATCCAACAGAAAAATAACGCCATTTTTAACGAATTTTGCGAGTGCCCATTTAAACCAACTACATTAATTCCTCAAAAAAACAAACCAAATTAGAGAAATGGGCAATGGCGCAACAAGTATCCCTCATCACTTCTCACGGGAAAAAAAGCAAACACCTACCAAGCATATCCAAAAAAACGCCATTTTTAACCAATTTGGTGGGAGTACCCATTTGATCATTTCAAAAACCCCTAGTCCCTTAAACATACGGAATCTAAGAATACACCCAGCATAGCCCGTAGTAGATACGTATACCCAACCGTATATAGCCGTATATACCTACAAATACCCCACCATACGAAGAGCTCTTCGCCTCATCCACATTGCCTGGCTCCATCCTGTTTGCCTTAGAGAACAAAAAGCGTGTACCATGCACAGGGGCCTACATTGACCGAAATGCCCTCGTAGCGTGGGGCAAAGGGGCGAAGAGGGCGGGGCCATTTTGATCATTTGAGAGGGGGCTCGTCGTCTTCGTCGTCGTCGTCGTCTTCGCCATTGGAGAGGGGGAAAGAGCTTTTTCTCTTTTCCTTCTTTTTCTTTTCTTTTTTTTTTTTTTTTTTTTTTGTTGGTGGTGTGCGTGCTTTGAGATGTGTGTTCTCCTTTTAAGCGGTGAAAAGAGGGGGAAAATGTATCAATAGTCCCTGTATTATCTTAGATATTAGAAAAGATAGTTTTTTTTAAGAATTAATTTCATAGAGCACTATATATATATATATATATATATATATATATATATATATATATATATATATATATATATAATTAATTTTTTATATTTATTTTTTTAAAAGATCTAAATGGTTAATGTTAATATTTATTTTTTTAACAAAATATATGTTTCAAATGCAAAAAAAAAATATCTGAAAGAATAAAAAATAAATATATCTCACTAACTAATCAAGGCTTAATATTTAACCTATTTTTAGATTTCTGGTTAGCCGATGGCCTCGCGGTACGACGACAAATTTGATAAAATTTTGATAAAAGAAAAATGAATGTCTGTGATGGAAACGGAGGGATCGGATCCGCTAAGGAAAAACATTCTTTTTCTTTTGTTTGCCCTAGAGAGAGATCGAGCGAAGAATTGTACGATTAAGAATTTTTTGTATTTTCTCTTTTTCTACATAGTGAAACTCTCTTTTTTCGCCCGTAATTTTTTTTCTGCAAAAAATTTTTCACGTAAATCTGTGTGTTATTTTTTTGTCGTACATTTTTGGATTTACTTTTGTGTCGTAATCGCCAATTGATTTTGTTTGGTTTGTGCGCTCGTTGCTAACACTAACCTATATTGACTATAGAAATATATATAAATAATTTAGAATTTTAAATAAATAAATATAAAAAATTAAATTTTGTAGAGATATATCTGTTATTCGAGATATTTATAGAGAGTTGTATGAAATTAATCTTTTTTTTATTAAGACCTTCCACTTTTTAATTAGAGTTTTATAACTTTTTAATGATTAATTCTATGGTTAATTGCATACGGCTCCCTGCAAATACATCGAATAGCAGATATATCCCTACAAAGTTTAACTTTTCATATTTATTCCTTCAAAAGTCCTAAGTTATTCATATATATCCCTCCGGTTTACTATTGTTAGTTCACTGTTTATTTTTTGACAGATTATATGTGAAATGACAGTTTTGTCTTTTCAAAAATGTTTCTCTAAAAAATAATACAGAAATATCTGGAAGGGTAAAAAGATAAATTTACCTCACTAACTAATCAAGATTAAGTATTTAAACTATGGTTAACTAGATTTTTCTAACAGAGATAGACGGTAGGAATATATATGAATAACGTTGGACTTTTGAAGGGATAAATATAAAAAGTTAAACTTTGTACTTTTGTAGGGATATATCTGTTATTCGATATGTTTGCAGGGAGCCATATACAATTAACCCTTAATTCTATTATTTATCAATTATTAATTAGCCTACTTTTATTTGCTAAAATTTAATTAAAATTATTAAAATTAATAATAAATTTAATAGAATTTTTAAATTTATCAATTAAAGTTACTTAATTTTAAAAAATTGATTTTGAGAGGTCTCAGTTGAATAAAAAAAAAAAAAAAGAAAAGAAAAAAGAATAGCCTATAATTAAACTGATTTATATATTTTTTCTCTGTAACTTTTTTTGTTGATACTCTAACATTTTGATATGCTCTATAGTTATTTTCGAAACTCATAAAATTTTATTTCTACAAATTTTAAATATTTTAAATTATATTTAACTACATTAATTATTTATTTGAAAATTTTATTATATATAAAAAATAAGGACCTTCAAATAATAAATTGTAGTATTTATGAAACCAGGGCAAATGTGTTTAATTGAGTAGTACAACAAATCATGTGACAATATAAATATAGTATAGGGACTATCCTGACATGTGGGCCCCACATGTCATCTCCAATGTGTTGTGGTTTGTGAAGGTTAAATAAAAAGCAAAAAAATAAAAAATAAATAAATAACATTTATTTAGATTATCAAATTTGAAATTCCAAATCGAATTCTGGTAAATTTTGAAAATTCATGTTCAAATTCAAATCTAAATTTGAAAATTTGAATCGAATTATTTCTCTTGACCAATATTTCAAAAATATATTATATTAAATCTAAATTTTTAAAGTATAATTTTAAATATAAAAATAAATATTCATACATATTATTTGTAAAATTAATTCAGATTTGAATTCAGATCGGATATATACAAAATTGTTATCTGAATCCAAGTCAATCAGGTAATCGTCTTTTATATTCGTATCTGAAACTACATCCTTCTAACATCGAATAAATATGCTCCGTTTAAATTCGAATATAATTTTAAATATTTATTGATATTTCTAACCACAAAATTTTAAAGTAAAAATTCAACCACACAATAATATTTGAATTTACGGAGGAATTAACAAAAAAAAAAAACAAAAAAACAAAACCACATAATACTAATATAATATATTTTAAATTAAAAAATATTAAATAAAAAAAATATAATATTTAAAATTTCCCCCACCCAAAAAAAAAAAATTTTGAAAAAAAGGCAACCTTGTTTTAGTGGGCCCATGAATTATTTAGAACTGGAAATAAGAGATATTCTTTTTTATTTTTTCAAACGCACCAGGAATTAATCGGTATAGTTTGTTTCAGTACAGCTAGAATAAGTGAGAATTATTGTTCTCACTCTTACCAACCCCCTCTTTTTTTTTCTTAAATACCCTTGCATGTCTACGGAGGCACGATCTCTCACCTCATTATTATATTATAAAGTTTGAGGATAAAAAAATAATGTATCCTAATTAAAATTTTTTATTCCTTTTATTTTTTATTTTCATACCAAACACAAAATCTCTTATTTTTGAAATCATTCTAAATGTTTTTTTATACTAGTTCCGTTTTTATACTTATCTCTAGAATAGATAGTTCTGTCTTATTCCGTCACCAAACGGGAAAGAGATGGTGATATATAATCCATAGAATAGTGTTTGTGGAGGAAGCTTCTTTATCTTGTTGGGAGTTGAATTAATAACATTATTAATAATATTATTATTTAGTTGGAACCTTGTGCCATAAAACATTCCCTCTCCTCTTGTCCTTAGTGCCAAAAAACCACATCTCTCTCTCTCTCTCTCTCTCTCTCTCTCTCATATATGTATATATATATATATATATATATATATATATATATATATATATATATATATATATATATATATATATATATATATATATATATATATACACCTTATATGTAACACAAAAATAGACCTAGAAAGGTAAGATATATCTATTCATTGATTGGATTTTTAATCAGTTACGTCAGATCAAGTTAGGTTAGGCCAAGTTTGGTCTGGTTTACTAAGGCTGCGTTGGATTCGGGTATAAATAAAAACTAGTTAAAGACCCGCGCTTCGCGGCGGACGAATAAATTTACACAAAATTAATATTAATAATTAATAAATAATAAACAATAAATAATAAAATATTTATAAAGATAAAAAAATGTTATATATTATAAGATTTTCAACATTATATATTAGTAGAAAGGAGTACAAAAGTATAATTACTACATATATTAATTGTTCATTAACTAATAGCATCATTTCAACTCCTTGGAGTATACTACATATATTAATTGTTCATTAACTAATAGCATCATTTCAACTCCTTGGAGTACAAAAGTACAATTACTACATATATATATTAATTGTTCATTAACAAAAGACTAATTATTTCTTGCTGCTCGATGGCACGTCATCTTCTGTGTGCCTGCAATGTGAACATACGCAAAGTTAACTAAAAATAAAAGATTTTATGGCGAAAAGATAACTATAAGGGAGGTTGGTTCCACAAAGTGACCTAAAACGTTTTTTGCCTGAAGCTAATTCAGCAACATTTGTAGACAATCTGATAAAGCTTTTGACTTCTACACAATCAGGTTTTAATATACTAATTATCACCCAGTAGCTAAGAGACCTAACATTTTCTGAGTAGTAGTTGTGATGGCAAATGCGGTCATTAGAGTAGTAGTAGTACAGAAATGACCCCCAGCTATGGTATTGGTCACTATTGTGTGTGTTCCTTTCAGCTGAAAACAAAATGAGCACCTAACATAAAAATCCTGCAGAATCCTCATTCTTGAAGAATCCTCATTCTTGAAGAATCAAATGATCCTTTGTAACAGAAAGTATTGGTCACTATTGTGTGTGTTCCTTTCAGCTGAAAACAAAATGAGCACCTAACATAAAAATCCTGTAGAATCCTCATTCTTGAAGAATCCTCATTCTTGAAGAATCAAATGATCCTTTTTTGTGTTTCAATTTGTTCATTTGGAATCTTTGCTTTCATAGTATATGCCTATTTGTTTGTCCACTAATTTCCTTTTTGAAATCGCCTCAGAGCAGAGGGAGCAATAGAGGGAGAGAGAGAGAGAAGAGAAGAAACCACTCAAGCACAGTCTCAGAGCAGAAGAAGAAAAGCCCCAATTGTCTCTTCAAATGTACGGGAATGTATTCGCGAGGGAACGTCTCAGGCAGGAATTGCGGGGAGGCTTCCATCTCGTTTAGCCTTTCCCCTTTAATGTATTTGTATAGACAAAATTTATACAAATACATTTAGGCCCCCCGCTTTAATGTATTTGTCTGCTAAATAATCAAAATGCAAACCAAATTTAGTAAGAATATTAGTGAATGATCAGCAGAATTTATTAGCGATTAATCGGCATCTACTAATCAGATAAAGCATGGTGGGTAATTTACCTACTTTAAAAAACACCTCCTTTAAATCAAGGAAGTGGAAACATATGGAATCAAGTTCATTGGGCACCTCAGCACAACAATTCTGGAAGGATCAGTTCTGTACAACAACTTAATAATTAACTCAAAGTAAATGAATTCACTACATGACTGCAGGAGATATAAAATAGTTGTGGTTTAAGAAGATAATGAATTCAAATCATTCAGCTTCACTATTGACAGTATAACGTAACAACTGTTTAGCTTGTATTTTAATCCAAGTTTGTCGTTCCAATCTGCAGGCCGAGGGAGTGTCCCCAGCAGGCTGCATGATGTTTCATATCGAATTAGTTGTCTAAAAAAAGTAGGAAGAAAATACATACAAAAATAGATACAATTATGAGCTTATATGTTACAAAAGTTGAATCAAACCTGCACAAAGTCGATGTAGTCCATCCTGTACAGATGATCACCAGATAAGATCACTATGTTCTCTATTTGTCTTAGTTTCGCATCCTGCAACAAATAGAATGAAAAACAAATTAGATGGATCGGCGGATTAAGATCACGTTGGACGACGAACCGGAGCACGGAAATGAGTAAAATTAGAGACCACGAAGAGGCACGCGAATCGTCTGACAGTTCTGATTATTCACTAATATTCTTAATAGGTTAATGCATGATTAAGAACACCCAAAGCACCTTGTGGAATGTAATAGAGTGCTTTTGCAGGTGATGCCAAAGGCTTCAGACCAATATGACCCATGCCAAATTCTACTTCAGAAACCCATGAGCACCGTTTGGAAGAATATAGAATATCCCTAAAGACGTGAATAAACTGTTTTTGTTTTTGGGTTGGTGGTGAAGTAAAAAGTAGGATAGAACATGCATTTTATGGCAAAAAAAGGATCGAATTTCTGCGCATCTTCCAAACATGTCCTAAGAACCACATAAGATTTGCATGAACAATTGTTTCATGACTTAATGGCTTCCGATCTAACTCGATATGAAGAATCAATGACAAAGGGTCCCATAACTAACTACCTACACTGTTACATGTTGAACCATTTAGACTTTCAAAGTGAAATTATCTCTTCTGTTGTCCCATAACTAACTGAAGAACATATCACCTCTAAACCGAAAAGGTATAAAATCAAACCTAACTTTATAATTCCTAAAGAGCATATATATATATATATATATATATATATATATATATAACAGCAACAGAAATTTATTTAAAAAGTCTGCTGCCTCCAATTGGTATGGACAGTCAGTCACTGATATTTGCTAGTCTAAGCCTAAAAGTAGACCAACAAAATACATGCACGGAAAAGATTGCCTCTTCTCGCGAACAGATGTCGGCTTCCATAGTTCTTGGATCATTAATTTGCAGCAGCTTTAGTTTTTATGCTTCCTAAGTAGTAAGTACCTGTGGTCAATAGCAAAATAATATTGAGAAAGCTAAATAATTAAATCAATTAAGCTTATATAGATCAAACATAGTGAAAACATATTAGAATAATAAGTATAAACAAATAAGTTGTGAGAGGGAAGAGATAAAAGTTCAACAAAATTAAGGCGTTTGAACATATTATAGTTATCTTAGTGAGACAATTAGATCTGATTTTGAGAATTGAGGAGAAACATTGTAGTACATTCAAGATATAATTCAATGATGGCTTCTTGAGACATGTGAACAACCTGACAACAAAGTAACCTCTAAAAGCAGAGCACACCAATCCTTATATTTCCCTTAATAGTAAAGAGAACCTAAAAAATAAATAATAAAGAATAAAAGTTAGAGGAGCTATTATTCTCCTCTTCTACAATATTTGTTATCGTAATAATTAGAGATTCTAAACTGAGCTATACCTTGCCACCAGTTTCCTCTAGTAGCCACCGATTCATCATCCTCATCATTTTTGTACTGATGATTAACAACAGATTGTTAAATTTTGTAGCTTTGCAGCAAACTTCATTGATAAGTATGAATCTTCTCAAAAATAATAGACACCAATTGTCTTTTTTTTTGTAAGGGCTTACGCTTTTAGAAGCATCGGTGGCATGCTTGGATGGAGAGCTACCATAGAAATCTCGGCCGCCGTAATGCACAGATGACCCAAAATAAGTCGATTACGTCGAGTCGAACGAATAAACTGGTTTCCCATCCTTACTGTATGTGGTCTGATTTTTGTTTGGACTGCCCTGAGCTTTACCTTCTGAAAAATACATGTTAAATACAGTTAAATTAGTTATTATCTATTATCTATAATCATAATAGCATTTCTTCTCTCAAAAAAAAATAATCATAATAGCATTTAGTACTAAAGGAAAAAGTGTTAAAACAATGTTTGGTAAGTTATATATTGATATGGAAATGTAACTTAGTTCATCAAAAAATGGATATGTATTAATGTCACAAATTTGAAGCCATTCGGTTATGCATGTCGGTAATGTTTACAATGAAAGATTTCTTATCTGAGGTTTGGTTTGTTATGATAAGTGCATCGACGACTTGTAATAATGTTTATTTTAGCAAAAGCTTACCTAAGTAAAGGGAACCAACCTTTGCCATAAACAAAAATTTAACTCTCGAGTATGTAAGAAGAAACTAATTAAGATATGCATGATGCGCGATCTCAAGAAACGATTTTATTATTCTCAAGCGACTTCAGTCGCAGAGAAATAAAATAGACTACAAATTTGTGACATCAACCTGCATATTAAACCTGCACATAAACCTGCATATTAAGATAGTTGCAGCTTCAGATATATGCAAGAAATGACCTCTTTAAACTCAATTAAAAAGAAGTACAACTTATCAGTTGCGTGATAGGAAAGAAATAACATTATGATATGTAAGTTTGCCACGAACATCTGGCAGCAGCTAGCATATCAAATGCATCCAGCTGCATTTGATATATATACTCTTTAATATCTTAAACCATCTTGCTGCATTAAAACGAACAGAGAAAGATGGAAAATTTCTATGCATGAAGTTTATCACAGACAGAAAGTTTCAAACTGAAAAAACAATTATAATCCAGAAATTATGTCGAAAACAATAATTTAAATAAATCAGAATATGCATACCTGGGCTAATATGTTGTATGAGACAAGTGGGAATTTGAAACCCAGAAGCAAATCTCAGAATCAGAATAGCGCACCGTAAGCATTAATTCTCAGAGTTACCGAAAAAGGAAACAGACAAGATTTCGCGTCCGGACCCATGTTGCATCCTATAACCCGAATATTACCTTCAAATTACCTTCAATTTAGATGCAAATATTCCACGTTTGCAAGATTCAATATAAATCAGAGAAATAAAGAACCGAGACACCTTCAAAATTAGATGCAAATATTCCACGTTTGCAAGATTCAATAAGAAGATGCAATATTCTTTTTAGATGTAATCCACGCTTGCAAGATCCAACTGACCAGCGAGACAGTATATATATACCCGGATAAAGTAAGAGAGAGAAGGGGGGAGAGAGAGGGAGAGGGCATTCCGCAGCGGCAACTCCGCGGTTTCAGCAGTCCCCATACCGCGGAGTGGGTGGGAGGGAGCGGGTGGGAGGCAGGTGCGAAACCCCCTTAGAGCAGAGATGGAGCGGGCATCCCGCGGCGGCAAGTTCGCTGTCGAATCGCCATGCCGTGGAGCGGGTGGGATAGAGGGAGCTGGTGAGATAGAGGGAGCTGAAGAGCACCCAAGCAAAGCGTGAGAACAGAGAAGGAAAGCTGAGTTGTCTACTCAAGCATACGGAAAAACAGGCGCGACGGAACGTCTCAGGCGAGAGGGAGCGGCCATCCCGCGGCGGCAACTCCGCGGTCTCAGGAGCCGCCATGCCGCGGAGTGGGTGGGAGGCGAGATAGAGGGAGCTGGTGAGATAGAGGGAGCTGGTGAGGCGAGATAGAGGGAGCTGGTGAGATAGAGGCAGCTGAAGAGCAGGAGATAGAGGGAGCTGGTGAGATAGAGGCAGCTGAAGAGCAGTAAAGCAAAGCGTGAGAGCAGAGGAAGAGAAGGTGAGTTGTCCACTCAAGCGTACGGAAAAGCAGGCGCGACGGAACGTCTCGGCGCCAAACGCGGGGAGGCCGTTTAGGCTTCCCCCTTTAATGTATTGGTATAGATTAATTATTCCGGAGATAGGTATAAGTTCAGATACAAAAAAGAATTATAGTAATTTTATGTTTGGTTGAGTATAAAGGTTGTACCGGAATAAAAAAAATTATGTTTGGTAAGTTAAAGAGAAATAAGAATAATAAAGGGGATTAAAATTTATAAAATAAAATAAAAAAATTTAAAATTTTATAAATTTAAATATTTTATAATTTAAAAAATTTTAATTAAAAAAAAAATAATAATAAGCAACAGGTGAACAGCTCAGGTGGAACAGCTGTTCCACCTGTGGGGTGGAACAGCTGTTCGACCCTTATACCAGAATAATCTGGTATGGGGGAAATAGTTCTCCCCACACTTAAATACTGTTTGGGTATAAAGGAGGGGATAATCCCCTTACCCCTTCTTATACCGGTTGCCAAACGACTCCTAAAAGAAATGGAGCGCAAAGTCTAGTAGTTTGGTGGTTGATACTTGAGATTTCGAATTCGAAATTTAATTGTTTTATATTTTCAGCTAAGTTTATTTTAAAATAAACGAACCGAGTAACATACTATATTTTTCTCAAAAAAATAAAAATAAAATAAAAAATTAAGATTTAAATCTAGAAAACTTAAATATACCTATTTATTTGATTCGATTTTTGATAAGTTAGGTCAGACCAGATTATATTAGGTTAAGTTGGGTCTAAATCTCTCTCTCTCTCTCATTTGCGCATAAATAGATTGAAAATTAAGATTAATTCGGTCGATTTGATTTTTAGTAAGTCTAAATCATATCAGATTAGGTCAAATTTGGTATAGTTGACTAAAAAAAATTTAAGTGTTAAAATTTATGATTGATTCATTTGGTTTGATTTTTTAATAAATTAAGACAAGTCAGATCGGATAAGGTCAAACTTGATTTAATTTATTAAAAAAAATAGAAAATCAAATTCAACTTGCAAGGCCTAATTTTTGGCAGCTTGAGCCAAGTTAGAATTCATCAAATTCATTAAAAATAAAAATGTATAAAATTTAATTTTAAAATTTTAAATTTTACTGTGTGACCTTTTAATGTGTGTGATTTGAACCAATTAATGACTCTTTAATTTCAAATTTTAAATATATTATTTATTTTTGTAAATTTACTTAGTATATTTTATATATTTTATATGATTATAAATTTATTAAAGTAAGTAATTAACTTAAATTTTATATCCAAAAGGCAATCAAATAATTTAGATATATTAAAGAAATTGAAAGATTGGTACTAAAGCCAAAATTTTGAAATGCTGAGTAATCGAATCAAAATAGTTGTTCAATTCAGATAATTTTTATATATTTTTATCCTCATTAAATTAAATTAGATCTTAAATTTTAAAAACCCAAAACTAATCGCTCTCTCTCACCTAATCAAATTTTTTTAGAGAGAAAAATAGTAAGTTATGTACTTCGTTTATTTTTAGAAATACACGCAACTCAAAAAATAAAGCAATTATGGCTCGAAACTTAATTATTCTTAATTAATTATAATTAAGAATATAATTATTCTTAATTATTCTTAATTAATTATAAGCTAAAATACAAAACAAAATTATGCAAATATCTATTATATTTTTTTTTCTCTAACATTAAAAAACTTATATTTTATTCTTCAAAATTCGTACTATTCTATTTATTTTTTATAATTTATATCAAAAATATTCTTAAAACTAATAAAAATATATTAAAAATTTATATTTTTCTTATATAACAAGTTGGAGTAATTCGATTGTTCTGTTCTATCTATTAACTTAGTAGCTATCTACAAATATTACTGAAACTTACAAATATCTACAAATAAGAGAAAAAAAAAATATAAATTTTAAAAAATAAAAAAAAGGTATTTATAAATATATATATATTTTTGTATTTTAACCAAAATTATATTTTAGATTTTAAAGTTCCTAAGATAAAAAAATTAAAAATTAAATAATAATAATAATAATAATAATAAATAAAAAAATAAAAAACCTGAGCCACTTAAAGTGGTGGATCCACCATTTACTACTCGACAAGACCGCAAAACGACAAAAAAAAAAAAAAAAAAAAAAAAAAAAAAAAAACGATTGGACTCCACGCGGTTTGTGGAGCACCAACGACAATTACGCGTACCCGAAAACGTACCCCAACAACTACCCCAAACTTAACTTAGTGCGTGTTTGGCCCCGCGGCTCTGAAAAGTGATTTTGAGTCAAAAAGTGATTCTCGTTTAGTGTTTAGTAGAGCGCTTGGTATTATCGTATTTAAAATCTGATTTTAATTTTTAAAATTAATTTTTTAATTTTGAAGACCCAAAAATAAAAATAGCTAAAACTTACTTCTTTTTTTTTTTTTTTTTAAATTTTGGATTCAAAATTTAAATTTAAATTTAAATTTTAGATTTAAATTTTAAATTTTGAATTTAAAAATTCAAAAATTTAGATATTAAATTTAAAAATTTTAATTTAAGATAAAATTTAAAATTTAAATTAAAATTTTAAAATTTTCAATTATAAATTATAAATTTTTAAAATTCAGCTTGTTTGTTTTTAAAAATACGGTGACCTCCGTAAAAATGAATCTAACTCGTTCGCTTTTAAAAGTAGGGTGGCCTCCATACTATCAAATCATTTTCAATGTTACGATATTTAAACCGAGTCCAGTAAGATTTAATTTAGAATATTGAAAGTATCTAAAAAAAAATTAATTTTATAATTTTTTGATATTATTTATTTAGTGATCGAAATGATTTAAAATCAAGGGCTGAAAATAAAATATCACCAAAATTGATGATATGACGTTAAAATTTAAAATTTAAAATTCTGAAAGATCGGATAGTCGAATCAAAATGGCCTATAGTTTAGATAAGTTTTATATATTTTCACTAAAATATATAAAAAAAAAAATTGTAAATATTTTTTTTTTCACTTTTATTTTTTGACTTCCAAAAATTTATATTTTGCCATCTCAAAATTTAAAGTTAATGCATTTAGCCCCGTTCCGTCACTATTCGTCAATTTTTTATAATTTATACTAAAAATATTCATAAAAATAGCAAAAATATATTAAACAATTATTTGTTTCTTATAAAATAATTAAGAATAATTTGGTCATTTCATCCACTCCATTAATGTTGTAATCTTGTAAAAACATTTTTAAACATTTAAGAAAACAAATGGATGATTTTTAAAAGTCAGGAAAAAAATAAATAAAAAGAAATAATGAGTATTTATAGAAATTTTTTATATTTTAGACTTATATTTTTACCTAAAACTAAAGGTGTTCGTGGACAGGGTCGGATTTGGATAGTTGATATGGTGTAGTCGTACCCTAAAATAAAATGGATAGGAAAAAATATATATACCCTATCAATTTGCTTAAGTTACTAATATACTTATCGGGTTTATTTGTATGGATATGGATAGTGATTACCCTTATACTACCCGCTTAACACTAAATACAAATCGAGTACGAATCAGATAAGGATACTTATAAATATATATATATATATATATATATATATATATATATATATATATATATATATATATATATATATATATATATATATATATTATAAAATTTATTAAGTAATTTATACACAAATCATAAATCTTTCATTATAGAAAATTCGCATTATAATGTATTGCACCTAATCTAATAAAATTCGTTCAAAATAAATAACAAAATATTTAAATACAAAAAAACCACACCACTTTTTATGAGTATAAAAGATATAACAAAGCTATTATATTCCACCCAATATTATTATTGGGTATTTCACCGAATTCGGGTCTGAGTCCAAATTCAAGTTCGAGTTTGAAAACTATTCCGAATCCTACCCATTAAAAGGTCGGATCTCAGTCGGATCCATGTCGAGTATGGGTAAAAAGTATCCAGACCCATACCCAAAATTTTAATAGGTAATTTTTTTTTGTCCGTATACTATCCATGTTTTATCGGTTGGGTTCGGGTCTTAGTAGAATTCGGGTCGGGTATGGGATATCGGGTATTTTGGACAGTGTTACCTAAACCTCCCTACATATATTGGGCCGTATATTAGGCCCATATATGCCCCCATAATTCTCAATCCTTAGCCCAAATAAAGGCCCATTAAGAGTTGGGCCTCTAAAAAAAACCCATCAATTTAATTAATTAATTTATTTTATAAACAAAATTCCTACTAGTGTGTATATGTAAATGTTATTCGAAGAAGCACCAGCTATATTAATTTTTTATTTTTTTATATTCTTTAATTTTGCAGCAATAGCACTAGCACTAGCACTTAGGGATGTCAACGGATCGGATTCAGGACGGATTTTTAAAAATTCGAATCCGAATCCGAATCCGACTACCAAATCCGAATTCGAATTTGAATCCGACAGATTTTAAAAATTCATATCCAAATTCGAACCCGACTAAAAATTCAAAACTCCAATCCGAACCTAAAAATTCAAACCCAAAATAATTATTTTTTTTTTCTCTTTACAATATTTCAAAATATATTATATTAAATTTAAATTTTTAAAATATAAATTTAAATATAATATCAAATATTTATATAAATATATATTATATAACGTAAAATTAATTCGGGTTCGGATCGGGTTCGGATTCGGATTAAGTACAATCAAAATTCATATCCAAACTCAAACCTGTCGGATTTTTAATTTTCATATCCATATCCAAATCTATATCCGTTTAACATCGAATAAATCTATTTCGTTTATATCCGTTTAACATGGAATAAATCTATTCAGTTCGGATTCGAATTCGGATAAAATTTTCGGTATCCGCGGCCATTGACATCCATGTTAGCACTAGTAATAGAAGCTTTAATTTAAAATTTTACTTTTTTGAAGTTACAATGTTATTAGATTGTGAACAATAATGGAAACTTTTTGTTTGGAGCACTCCATTGAAATTAATATAATTTAAAATAAAAATAATTGGATAATATTGAAAATTTTAATTTTTTTTTTTTTTTTTTTTTTTGTATTAGATTCTTAATAATATCATAAAGAGGGATAATCTCATATGTATTCTTGCATTGTTTTAAAATTACACAGTTTTTATTATCAAATATATTTCTTTAAAAATTTAAAAATATGCAAATATATTTCTCTACATGTTAACTATTATTATATAGGTGATCATTAGATTTTCACTAATTATGCCTTAATAAAAAATATTTTTTTAAAAAAATTAGCATTTATAATTTATGACAAATAAAATGGCATAAAAGTTAGATGATAAATCACTTTAGATATAATTTTAAATAATACTTATCCAAAAATAAAATAGTTATTTTATAGAAGAAAAATCAACTTTATTCGAATAACAAATGAAGTGGAATTTATCTCAAAAAAAAAAAAAAAAATTATCTCAAAAAACAAATGAAGTGGAATATATTAACAAAAATTTAAGGAGGGTAAATATGAATTTTATTATTTTGCAACAAGAGCATGACACGTGTGTCAAATTTAAACTCTCGCGGAATTAATGAAACAAAATAATAATAAATAAATAAATAAATAAAATCCAAAGTTTAAATTCTCGAGAAATTAATAAAACAAAATAATGATAAATAAATAAATAAAATAAAATAAAATCCAACACTACTAATAAGATGACATTTGCACTTTATAGTTTAATTATATCACGTCGTTTTTACGTGCATGAATATGCAAACACTACAACAAAATTAAATTATAGAGACATATCTTTATGACATTTTGTATAAATATCATATTTATATTTCATCTATATATTCAAAATTAGGTTATAATGACATATTTTTAGGACACATTACAATAATATGTCGCTATACATCCTAGCGACTGCAAATATAGCGACACTAATTACAAGTGTCGGTATTTTTGCTAGCGGTACTTTTTTCAGATTTTAGAAATATTTAAAAATATCGCTATAGCAGAGTTTTGTTGTAATAAAATTTTCTAAATTGTGGAGGAGAATCTAGAATCATCTAATCCAGATGGGTTGGGGTGTTTTTCATATTTATTATGTTTAAAAACAAAAAATATATATATAATTTGAATTATGCATTAAAAAAGAAAAGCAAATTTAGACCAATCATCAAGTGTAACATATATATATATATATAAATATATATATATATATATATATATATATATATATATATATATATATATATATATATATATATATATATATATATATATATATATATATATATATATATATAACATAGTATATATTAGAATGCTACATGTGGGTGTGTAGTCACATGCATTGGGTAGTTGCCTAGATCTAATTATCCAAAATAATATTTTAATTTTAAAATAATTTCCTGTTTTTTTTTTTTTTTTTGTTGGTAATCGAGGTTTAGAAGCACTCTTTGAGTAGATTTATTTAAACATAATTCTTTCAATTCAAATTTGAGCTTCTGTTAGGCTTTAATTCAAATTTTGAAACTTAGAAATTGAGTAGATTAATTGTTTAATTCAAAATTTTAAACTTTTTTTTTAATTAATTTGCTTCGCAAAGCTTATTTTGACTTAATAATTTTGCTAAAAACTTTAAAATTTTCGTTCAGTGGTATCTAGCTAGTTTTTGTTTTTTTAGTAGAATATATAATTTTAAAAGTCGGGTTAAAAAGATGCTTAAACTTGATTCGAGGTTCGACCTCAATTGCAATTGATCCAGTTAATAATTAACACCAAATGATCACCAACTAATGGTGTTAATAAATTCTCTTCAAAACCTCCAAATCTTTCCAAAATCTCACCTATATATCTATTGTTGTAAATTGTAATTATTTAAACCCAATAAATATTTTACATGAAGATCATTGTCGGCGTAAATGGGTTAGTATCCTGCTCTGTGGCAGGAGACCAAATTGATTCGAGTTAATTGTATCATCATTTGATCCCATAAAGGAAATCGTAATTGATGGAAAAATGGTTCTTGTTCTCAATCAAGAGTACAAAACCAATACTTAATATATAGCATTATTGGATACAAAATATAATTTTATTATTCTTGGGATTATAATATTTACACAATTACATTCTATAAGTGTACAATATTTGAATTCAAATAGTTTCTATTTGGTGTGGTTGCCATACTTGCGAGATTGTCATTCTTGAGTTTTCTCAATTTCTCGTGATTTGAATACTTGTCATAATTGGTAGATTCTTGGTTATGAGAATTTGATTTATCCATAATCAATTCCTTAATTGTATCATCATTTGATCCTCCATTACGAGTAATATTTGAAATGACGAAAGATCAAGTTTGGTCATATTTGAAATTAATGACGTGGGGCTGGTTCGACCGAGGTACAATCGAGATCCATAAACATTGTATTTGTATATTTTAAATAAATTTATTGTATATTTTTAATATTTCAAGCTTTTGTGATTGCATTCTACTATATGGCGAAAGGATAGGTTGGGCTAAGTCACATTTGAAATGACGAAAGATCAGCTTAGGTCGAGTTATGTTCGAAGTGGTATGAGACTGATTGAGTCGAGTCACAATCGAGATCTGTGGTTGCTGTATGTATAAGTCTTAAGTGGATTTGTTGTATATTTTTCAGATTAATGATTAGCACACCAATTAATGAACTTATTTTAATTTAATTAAGACGATAAATTGAGGACCATTGAATATGGATTCAAATTTTAAACCGTCACAATTCAAAACGTGTGATTAAGTCATATTAAATAATCATGGTTGAGTCACAATTTGAAATGACGAAAGATCAGCTTAGGTCGAGTTATGTTCGAAGTGGCATGAGACTGATTGAGTCGAGTCACAATCCAGATCCGTAGTTGCTGTATGTATACGTCTTAAATAGATTTGTTGTATATTTTTCAGATTAATGATTAGCACACCAATTAATGACCTTATTTTAATTTAATTAAGACGATAAATTAAGGACCATTGAATATGGATTCAAATTTTAAACGGTGCACGCGTCGCAATTCAAAACGTGTGATTAAGTCATATTAAATAATTACTAAGCAACTTAATTAACAATTAACAACAAATCCCTCTTAGTCAACAACTTCACAATGACTACATGAGATCTTGGGGATCGTTTAAACACATATTATAATTAATTACAACTCCCATGTTTTGGGTGGATTTTTTATTAATATAATCATATATAAATACAAGATCACCATTTTATTTTATTTGCATAAAAGTTGATCAAACTAGTAGGATATAAATTTTTATTACATGATGAGACAAATAAGATTTTTTTTTTTTTTTTTATTTTTAAGATTCTCACGATACTCGAAGGATGAAGTGTAAATTAGTATCTGTTTTACTTGGCTTTTGATTCTATATTGAGTTACAATTATTTTAAATTGAGCTTTTGAAAGATAAAAAGATTTAAGATTTGGAGTTTGACTACTATATTTTGAAATGTCATATATGTGAAATAATATGAAATAATTATTATATATGTGAAATAATATGAAATAATCATTGTATTCTAAAAGAGTAATCTAGTAGAGAACAATGTTTAAATATTTTTATATTTGACATTTTTTTTTACTCAAAAAGAGTAATCTAGTTAACAGAGAACAATATTTAAATATTTATATATTTAATACATTTTCTCACGTCTGGATTCGAATTCAAAATTTATTATTTTAATATCATGTTAAATTATATGAAGCGATCGTTGTTCTTTAATAACTTAAACGGATAGAAAAAGCGATATTTGAATATATATATATATATATATATATATATATATATATATATATATATATATATATATATATATATATATATATATATATATATATATATATTATTTATTTATTTATATTTAACAATATAGAGCTTCTCCTAATAACTTTTCCAATCACTACAACAAAATTAGGTTATAGGGACACATATTTGTGACACTTTTGTATAAGTGTCCTATCTATATTCCATCTATATCCAAAATTAGGTTATAGTGACATATTTTTGTGACACATTACAAAAATGTGTCGTTATACACCCTAGCGACGGCACATATAGCAACACTTACAATAAGTGTCGGTATTTTTGTCAGCGACAATTTTTTTAGATTTTAGAAATACTTAAAAGTGTTGCTATAGCTTAACTACAACAAAATTAGGCTATAGCGACACTTTTAAGTATTTCTAAAATCTAAAAAAAGTATCGCTGACAAAAATACCGATATTTATTATAAGTGTTGTTATATGTGCCATCGCTAGGGTGTATAGCGACACATTTTTGTAATGTGTCCCAAAAATATGTCCCCATAACTTAATTTTGGATATAGATGGAATATAGATAGGACACTTATACAAAAGTGTCACAAATATGTGTCCCTATAACCTAATTTTATTGTAGTGATCGTAGTAGTGATCACAATTAAGTAAGCACTTAATTAGTAATTTGAAGATCAAATTTTAGTCATACAAATCGTAAACTTGATCTACAAAGTAAAATGTCGATTGCCACAACTTAATTCAACATTTCATCTACCAAGTAGTTGCATTGGAGCATCTCTAAAAGAGCTCTACTTCAATTAATAAGTATATGTATATATATATAGTTTTGGAGATTGAGCAAGCTAAAGTAATTTTATTAAGGGGCCTATATAAGCTAGATGAATAGATGGGCTTATTAAGATTTGACTCAAGTACATTTATATATATATATATATATATATATATATATATATATATATATGTTATGATAGTAGTAACTAGGTTTTCTTTATTTACACTATTTTCAAGGATTAAACTCGGTTCTTCGTGTTCAATTAAGTTCTCCATTTTTTAAGCCTTCTTCAAACAGGTCAAAAAAGTAGCATGCATATTTAAATTAAGAATCCAAATTTAGAGGGAGTAGTTGTGTGAGAGAGAGAAGGATGAGGTTGAAGTTATTGTGTAAAAGAGAAACTAAATGCATACTAATTCTCTTATTAGGCTACGTTTGGTAACGGGGATAAGAGGGGACCACGTTTTTAAATCCAAACGTGATTTAAGGGGTGAGAATTGCTAAACCCATCCTTTAGCGGGTTATCCTGAGATAACCCGCTAAGGGGTGGGTTTAGCTATTCCCACCCTCAGGCGGAATAGCGAAATAACGGATAAATATTTAATATTTAATATTTAATATTAATATTTAATATTATATATTAATATTTAATATTACAATTTAATATTTAATTGTAAATATTATTTGAATTTTTTAATATTTATCTAAATTAAATATAAGGTTGATTAATACCATAAATTTATTTAATTTTAAATTATATCATAAAAGGTAAAATAGTAAATAAAAATATTTATCCTCTCAATTCTTCTTATTCCTCTATACCCAACCAGACATAATTTTTTCTTATTCCTCTTATTGTTCTTATTCCTATATAATTTATCAAACACAATTTTCTTTAAACCCGGTATAACTCTTAAACCCAACCAAACAGAAATTAATTTACACTAATTCCTGCTAATGCCATAACTTATACCTATCCCCGGTATAACTAAATTTTTCTTATCCCCGAACCAAATGCAGCTTTAGTTAATAAATCTCATTTTCGATCACATGTATTCAAATATATATTTTTCTTTGATTTTGGTTATATTACTATTATTATTATTATTATTGTAGCGTTTCCATGATGCTTTACGTTGTAGATTTCCAGTAAGCCAAGCCAAATAACAAGATAGATATAAAGGCATTACTTTTCGCGCGGTAACTTCTCAAATTAGGATCGAGTTCAACTGAGGAGAAGAGCATGGCCTTAATCTCCATCAAAGCAATGCATCTAGCTAACATTTTCATTCGATTATCGTCTATGAATCTAAAATCACGATCTCGTAATTAGTTATAAAAACTTTCACTACAACAAAATTAGGCTATAGTGACACTTTTAAGTGTTTCTAAAATCTAAAAAAAGTGTCGCTAGCTAGCTGATAAAAATACCGACACTTATTGTAAATGTTGCTATATGTGCCGTCGCTAGGGTGTATAGCGACACATTTTTGTAATGTGTCCCAAAAATATGTCTCTATAATCTAATTTTGGATATAAATGAAATATAGATAGGACACTTATACAAAAATGTCATAAACATATGTCCCTATAACCTAATTTTGTTGTAGTATTTATATACAATATATATGAGATGCATGGATCGGATGCAGCCTTTTGTGGTGTACTTGAGGTTATACTATTATCTTTTCGCGTGATCGAGTCGAACACTAAACTAAGTTAGCCGACTAGCTTCTAGAACCAGTTCTACATGTTTCTCATGCGTTGAAAGCCAAAACACCATCATGTAATGAGGCAAATGTTTCATCACTAATGCACTTGCTAGTGCGTATCATACAAGTCATTTCTGTTTGACATATCAGCAACAAGGATTTAAGTATTCATCGGCATGGATCGTATCCACCGTGTCGTATCGTGCCAACAAGATATCGACACGATACAGCCCCCGTGCCGATGGCACAGTTCAAAATCATTTTTCCTTTAAATTACTAAGTAATTTTTTCAATAAAGTTCAAAATATTTGATAAAGATACATAATAAGCAATTAGAAAATTTTGTTGCTAAAGAAAATAAATATTTCATATTATTATGTGTTGGCACGCATGTATTTTTTTGTGACCGACACTCATCGGCACGGCTCGGTACGCACCGTGCCGTACCGTGCATGCCGACAAGTTTTCGGCACGATCCCGTGTCACGGCACTTAAATCCTTGATCAGCAATCCGCAAGAGCAGTGCATATAGCTCACTACAACAAAATTAGGCTGTAGCGACACTTTTAGGTGTTTCTAAAATCTAAAAAAAGTGTCGCTGACAAAAATACCGACACTTATTGTAGTGTTGCTATATGTGCCGTTGCTAGGGTGTATAGCGACACATTTTTGTAATGTGTCCCAAAAATATGTCCCTATAACCTAATTTTGAATATAGGTGGAATATAGATAGGACACTTATACAAAAGTGTCACAAATATGTGTCCCTATAACCTAATTTTGTTGTAGTATAGAAACCCATAATAGTGTAGGGAGAGGAGGATGGCAATTTTTTCCATACAATATTTCCTATTTGAGTTGGTACATCAATCCAGAAAAAGTTCTCCAATTCAACGCTTTTGCGACGTATTCTAGTACAATCTACAACAATTAAGCTAACGCACATTGTGAAACCCCGCTTTCCAGATGAGTCATCTTTTCTAAAATTACTATAACTCTAACATGCTTAATCCTTTTAATCTTTTGGATCTATCCGCCGTCCAAAATACTATAGCTCTCACAAGCACCAAATAATGTCACCAAATAATGTAAGACACGTCTCGCTAGTTTTGTCATTCAAACTCTAACTTAACCTTTCATTTCAAGACCCCTAATCACTTGAGACACATTTTATACTTCCAGCTGATGATTGGCTCTGATACCAACTGTGGTGCCCCACGTTCCAGAAGGTCATTCATTCTAAAATTACTTTAACTGATCAAGCAAGCATAACTCTCATAATCTCTTGGACATAATCACTGCTCAATATATTACAACCGAATTAAAAAATTTAGTTTTATTATATCTTATATTTATATATATATATATATATATATATATATATATATATATATATATATATATATATATATATATATATATATATATATATATATATATATATATATGACTGTTCTAAATTCTAGAAATGTCACACATATGGCACAAAAAGGGTAAAAATTTAATCTGCATTTTTCTTTAATCCAATCTTTCTATCAAATATAACAAGCAACCTTTATTTCCATTGATTTTATGGATTAAGCATTGATAAAAAAAAGTTTACTTCTGAAACTCAAATAAGAGCATTAGCTAACGCTACATCCGCTCCAAAAATCAAGCTGCAGAAAAACATTGATGAACAAAATGGAAGAAAAAGAATGAAAAAAAAAAGGAATAAGAACAACACACGAGAAACAACGAACGATCGATCGACTCGTTTCTATGTACATGACTCCCATGGATCTTTTTCACTTGAACTCTCTAAGAGCCAAACTTAGATTCTTCACAAGATCAGCAACTGTAGTAGAGAATCCCTCTTCAATCTGTGCAAAGGAAATATATATATATTAAACAAAAGGAATTAGATCACAAACCAATAAACAAGGTACAACAAAACACAACAACAACAAAAATGACAAAAACGACAAAAAACTCCCAAAAGGCTAGGGCAAATATTTAGTCATATACATCAACTGGTTTTTAGTACTAAAAATCACATGCTTCATGATAATATTGTCAAGCACACAATTTATCGTATCCGCGCTTGAACACATGCATGCAAGTGCATGTCCATGTTGTATGTGTTATACCCAAAAGTTCGATCTAGAAACACATTTAATAGGTGGTACATACATACATACATATATATGTATGTATGTATGTATGTATGTACGATTGTATGTTTGCCATACTAAAAGAAGCATGATAGGTATACAGCACAAGAAATGGTGATTCACAAAGAATTTATGACTTGTATGTTTAGTCATTTACTTATGATATGATAAATCACCTCGTAGTTACTAAAATCAAATTTGTTCATATCAACTGAAGAAATACATTGTACATGAATTGCGCAAATTATCACAAGATAACTAATTATCCTGATATCTATATTACATGACTAACATACATAAAAAAACAAGGTTAACTGAATCCTAATAACATGCTCGAAATAATGTGACCATTAGATATATAGAAAGAGATTGATCAAATAATAAGATTGTAGATATATATGCATGCAAGTTACACTACAACAAAATTATGTTATAGCGACACTTTAAAATATTTCTAAAATCTTAAAATAATGTCGCTGGCAAAAATACCGACTCTTATTGTTAGTGTTGCTAGGGTGTATAGCGACACATTTTTGTAATGTGTCCCAAAAATATGTTCCTATAATCTAATTTTGAATATAGATGGAATAGAGATGGGACACTTATACAAAAGTGTCACAAACATGTGTCCCTATAATCTAATTTTGTTGTAGTGTTAGAGGATATGATGATATATCAACAAGTAATTAACATGCCTGTGCAGTCGCGATGATGTTGAGCGACGATCCTTCGAATGGCACGACACTCGTGTTGACGACGGTAAGGCGAACCTTCTCGATCTCGGACAAAATCATCACCAACACTCCTTTCCTCTTTTCACAGTGGATCCTTAAGAGAAGAGTCTTTCCCTGCAGTGTGGCCTCAACCTGAGGAAGGGTCTCATGATCATCATCAGCTGATGAAGCGTTGGAGGTATCATTAATCTCATTGGATATCACATGAGAATTTTTCAGGAGAATGGTGGATTCAGTGGTTTTCCTTGTGGCTTGTTCTTCTAAGGCCTTCAACTTTCCTTCGAGTTGCTTGAGGTAGTTGATGGCGCCTCCAAGAAGTGAGGCCTTATCAGTCTGCAAAATTAATTAATGCACTACAACAAAATTAGGTTATAGGGACACATGTTTGTGACACTTTTGTATAAGTGTTCTATTTATATTCCATCTATATCCAAAATTAGATTATAGGGACATTTTTGAGACACATTACAAAAATGTGTAGCTATATACCCTAGCGACGGCACATATAGCAACACTAACAATAAGTGTCGGTATTTTTGACTGCGACACTTTTTTTAGATTTTGAAAACACTTAAAAGTGTCGCTATAGCATAATTTTGTTGTAGTGATATGGTTGAAATTTTGGTGCTTAAATACTTGATTTTGGTCGTAAATATTCCGATAAAAGATGTTACATTTATTGTTCTCTGATAATGTGTTTAGATACTCTCTTAAATAAGGTTTCACTTACATTCAATATATATATCCCAGGTTTCAAGTTGTTAACATTCATTTTTTAAAGAGTAATTTTTATGAATCAATTTGTAAAGTGAGTGATAAGTTGATCAACAACTACATGTTTTGAAAAATTCCTCAAATGTATTGACACTAATTAAACGGAATTAAATTTGTTGAATATTTATGTCACAAACTGCGGCATAATATATGCATATAGGGATTCACCTCTATACATATGGCTTCATTAGTGGGAAAAAAAAAAATTATACTAAGCTTTAAGAGAGTATGCATATATTTGCTACTAGCTTAAAGGGGCCAGTAACGGAAGGTCGGGTTGGATCGAGTCACATTCGAAATGGGGTGAGCACTACAACAAAATTAGGTTATAGGAACACATGTTTGTGACACTTTTGTATAAGTGTCCTATCTATATTCCATCTATATCCAAAATAGATTATAGGGACACATTTTTGGGACACATTATAAAAATGTGTCGCTATACACCCTAACGACGGCACATATAGCAACACTTGTAAGTGTCGGTATTTTTGTCAACGACACTTTTTTAGATTTTAGAAACACTTAAAAGTATCGTTTTAACCTAATTTTGTTGTAGTGGAGACTGAATTAAGCCGAGTCGTGTTTGAAATAGCGCGAAGTTAGTTAGATCGAGTTTGAATTAAGACATGCTTTATTTGTACACTTTAAGTGAATTGGTTGTATCTATCTAATAGCTCGAGCTTTTGAGATTAATAGTTAGTGTTATTTGAAATTCGAGCTATATACCACTCCGTCACCTTGTAAAGCAATGGATTTTCTCTTAATAATAATGTTTTTGAAAAATGAATTACACTCAGAATTAGTACAATTTCTTCATGACAAAGATAAGTTATAATATATATGATTAATGAATGTGAATTTGTATAATTTTGGTACCTTTTTTAGGTCAGGGATCATTGCTGATAGGGCTATGAACTGCTGCGCCAGCTTTTCCCTCCTCTTCCTCTCTGCAACAACATGTTCTTGAGCAGTACAGTAATAATTAGGTGCTCTACTACTACTCCCTTTGCTGCTCCTCTCTCTCTGTTGGAAATCAATGGTTTCATCCTGCCACACCACACTACCATGAGAATACAAAGCAGCTGCTCCACTGTGATCATGGCTTGTTAGTGTTGGCCTTAATAAATGATCATCCCCTCCAAATGAGAGGATGTTAGAACATGCAGATGCACCAGATATGCATGGGTTGAAGCGTAAACTCGTCGACGACGACGACGAACCGCTGAAGCTGTGATCGAAGCAGTAATTATTACGAGCATAGTTTTCGACAGGAACTGGTGAGTTCTCCTCATCAACAACTGATCCTGGGATTTGTTGTTGCGCGCCACCGAGCGGATCCATAGAGCGCATATCATGATCAGGTTGGTACATGAAGGTCATGGGTTCTTGATCACTTTCCTGTGAAATTTCATTTTTTTTTCCTTTTTTAATTTCTGCGTAAAAGGTTTATTATGATGATAATTATATATATGACCATGGTAATTAACCATGAGAAGTAAATAAATAATTAAGAGTGTGTACCAACTCAGATAACCATGGTGAAAGGTCCATTAATTTCTGAGTGCTTCAGTGCTTGATATGGAGCAATTCCTGGATCAAAACCCACTGTAATTGAAGTTGTATATTTATATATATGTCTCTATACCAAACAAATAAGAGTTATTGATCTTGCAAAAGAAAAAAGAGATAGGTTTATATATATATAGGGTTAATTGCATACATGTTCCTGTAAATATGTCGAATTGCAAATGTATTCCTGCAAAATTTAACTTTTCATATTTATCCCTTCAAAAATCCACTGTTATTCAAATATGCCCCTACCGTCCATCTCTGTTAAAAAAGTTGATTTAACCCTAGATTAAATGATTAACCTTGGTTAGATTAAAAATTGAATTTACATATTTACCCTTTCCATATTATACCTCCAAAAAAAAAAAAAAAAAAAAAGGGAAAAAAAGAATTATTTTGATGATAGAATTTTATGATTTTTGGAAAGGGGCATTTTTGTAACAAGTATAATGGTATTGCTTTTGGAGGGATATATTTGTAAGGGGGCAAAAAAGTCATTTCACATCGAATCTGTTAAAAAATAAACAGATTTCAAACGGGGATTAACCAGAGGGGCATATTTGAAGAATTTTGGATTTTTGAAAGGATAAATATGAAAAGTTAAATTTTGCAGGAATATATTTACAATTCGACATATTTATAGGGACATATATGCAATTAACCCATATATATATATATATATATATATATATATATATATATATATATATATATATATATATATATATATATATATATTGGTCAAAAAGTCCCCCTTGTGCTATATATGGAACCTCCACAAAAGCACAGCTCAAAAAAATAAAAATAAAAATAAAAATAACTAGCAAAATAATATATATGGGAAATTTGTTCTTAGGGTTTCCAAATAATTACTGGATATATATATGGCAATAGGATTGACATAAAAGAATGGAGAAAATATAATTGAGAGCATACCTTTAATGGAAGAAAATATTAACCCAAGAAGCTCTTCTTGTTATTATATATAATTCTCCTCCCTCCTCTCTCCTCTCTCCTCCCCTTCACATACTTGGAAGAAGGATCCTTCTATATATGCAATTTCTGAAGCAGCTGTTCCAATGGAGGCTCCCACACACTAGACCTTCATTTTCACACCATAATTAAGAAGAGTCCTCATTAATTAAACCTACCCCACTTTCAATAAATGCAACAAAGTTTTTGTCCTTATGACCTAATGCTGACCTCAGAGCCACATGCAAAACTGTTGGAGCTATTTATCTTTTTTTTATTTTAGCCATGTTTGCACAACAATCAAAAATTTAGCCATATTTTTTTGAGTGCTGCTATCTGTACACCCCCAAGGGGGTGTACTTACACCCCATCTTATTCTGAGATAGATGAAATTTTATTCTAGAATAGGGTGGGGTGTAAGATGTACACCTCAAAGGGATGTACATCTAATTTTTCCCTATTTTGGGGTGGGGGGGTTAAAATTATATATATATATATATATATATATATATATATATATATATATATATATATATGGGATAATTGCCTGTGTACCCCTGAAATATGAAAAAATATCTGATTTATCCCTCTTATTTTTTTCTTTCTAATATATCCTTCATACGTTCCGCCGTTATTAAAAATACCCCTACCGTTTCCCTTTGTTAAGTTAACTAGGGTTAAACTAGAGTTAAATAATAATCGGAGTTGAAAACTATCAGATATACTTATTTTGCCCGGGTTTAGGATTTAGGGTTTAGGGTTTAGGATTTTTTAGAGTTTTACGGTTTAGGGTTTAGGGTTTTAGGGTTTAGGGTTTAGGGTTTTTTAGGGTTCTAGGGTTTAGGGTTTAGGGTTTTAGGGTTTAGGGTTTAGAATTTTTTATGGTTTTAGGATTTAGGGTTTAGGGTTTTAGGGTTTTAGGGTTTAGGGGTTTAGGGTTTTAGGGTTTAGGGTATATTTGAAAGGGCAAAATAGTAATTACACACAGATAACGGCAGTTCCAAACGGTACACTAACAGAGTATAACTTCAGGGGTATTTTGGAAAGAAGTTGGAACGTAAGAAGGGTAGTTTTAATATTAGCCTTCTAAGAGGGGTAAATTTGAAAATAGAAAAATTTTTAGGGGTATGTAGGAAATTGCCCATATATATATATATATATATATATATATATATGCTTAAATACCATCGCCAAGTCATTAGTGCTATTAATTTTTTAGTTCAGAGATGTGCGGTTAGGATAATAGTGATTGTCTAAGATTTAGTGGGTGGTTGGTTGAATAGTAAAAATTTTAGGAGGCCACTATAATTCAAATCGTATATTCTTTCATTCAAAAATTAGAAATTTGATAGCACCAATTACTTGGTGCTATCGATAGTATTTCAGCCGTACCTCCTATATAAATTCAATGGTAAATAATTTACAAGCACAATTGAGTTTATACTTTTAAGAGTATATAACCTTTACTATATATATATATATATATATATATATATATATATATATATATATATATATATATATATATATATATATATATTGGGTGGCATTTTGTGTTATTGGTCCATATCCTTTCAATCATTTATTTTTACAGCTAGCTTTTCAATCATGTCTGGTCTGAATATTTGAAACAGCACTACTACAGATAACTCATGTGGCTCCTCCATAATATTACTTATCTATTGATAACATTATAATTAATTAAACTAAATTTTAAATTTTATCATTAAATTTTAAATATTATTATAAAATTTTAATGTTTTATAAATAGGCGCCAACACTTCAACAATATAGTCGGATACACATAGTGACATCCAAAGCATTTCTCATTTTGATTTTTTTTTTCCTCTCTCACGATTTAGCAGTTAAAATTTGACAAATAAAAATCTTGGCGATTAATTTGTGTCTTTCGACAAAAAGTGGAATGAGATTGCAGCTAGATTTTAATTATAACTAAAACTCCAATTTAAAGCTTCTATTAGGATTCAAATTATACATAATAGAATAATTACTAGAAGAATTAATAGAGGATCAATATACATATACAATTGATTCAAACCTAAACATTTAAACTCTTGTATTAAATAAGTTGGTCCATGTTCAATGTATCTGTTACGATGAATACATAAATAAAAACTAAGTTAAAAGATGATCACTACACAAAAGTAAATATCAAATTAATGCACGATAAAAAAAAAAAAAAAAAACATATAGATTTATATAAAAAATTATTTGTAGAAAAAAAATTACGGACAAATCGAAAACATAAAATCTAGACGATTTCTAATTTGGGGAGCACATCTAACAGCATCAATGTAAATGGTTTAAATATTAACTTTGATTACTTTTCTAAGTATTAATATAGCGGGATTGATTTAGCATGTAGGATCTCAACAAGATGAGAGTTTGTAGAGCTAAGTGTAATCGAAGTGCAATTAACATGACATTGTAATAATTTCATACAATTTTTTTTTTTTTTGTTGAGAAAAGGCAGCATGCTGCCGCTTCATTCATAGGGAAAATGAATTTAGCTACAAACCAGAGGCAACCAGGCCTCAGAGCGAAAAGCCAAAGAAAGAAAAGGAAAAGAAGGAAGAAGGAGGGGGAGGAAGGGGAGACGCAAATACAGACCTAGGGGCAAAACGCAGACCACTGCGAACGACAGAGCCGGATCGCAGCGAGTAAATCACTAAAGCTACGGGACTTATTGTCGAAGACTCTTCGATTTCTTTCAAGCCAGACCTCCCACTAGATGGACGCAAGAGTGATTAGAGCCTTCTTGCCCCAAGCCCCTCTCATGAGAGAGTAAGCCCCCCACAGCCCGTTGGCGGTCGCCAGGCTTCGAATCTCCCTCTTGTTGGGGAGCAGGGTTTCAAGCAAGGATCGGGCGCAGGTGCAGGTGAGGAAAAGGTGGTCGGCGGTTTCAGGAGGTCCAAGGCAGATGGGGCAGTGGGTGGGCCCGGTCCAATTCCTCTTTTGGAGGATGTCCCTGGTGAGAACCCGCCTTCGGAGCACCAGCCAGATGAAGATTTTGACCTTCAAAGGGATCTTGCTGCTCCAAATCGAGATGAACCGATCATCAACTTCCCCACTATCCTGCAGGAAACGGTACGTGGATCTGACGGAGAAGGTCCCAGAGGGGGTCCAGCGCCACTTAAACTCGTCCTTGTTGTCGGTGAGGTGAAGATGGGCGGTAGCTTCTAGCAGGTCTGGGGTAACGTCCACAGTGCCTGCCGGACCTCCCTCGAGGCCCTCCAGAATTCTCCCCCAGTTCCAGTCGTCTGGGCCAAAGCAGTCGGCCACACGAAGGTGCTTGTTGGTAACCGACTCGTAGATGCTGGGGAACTGGGTTGATAGGGGCGAGTTCCCAGCCCAGATGTGTCCCCAGAAGTCAGTCCGAGTACCATCTCCCACCGAAAGGGTCGTCCCGCACTTGAATATATCCCTCGTGCGCAACACGCTTCTCCACCATGGGGAGAACGGTCGAAATGAGGACCCCTCGCTCAGCGGTTCTCTGCGACGATAGTAAAGTCTCGTGACGAGAGGTACCCAGGCCGGCGGCTCCAGAGATAGGAATCTCCACCACCACTTAGCGAGCAATGCCAGGTTGAAGGTTTCAAGGTTCAGGATGCCTAGGCCCCCGTCTTTTCTGGACCTGCAGACAGCCGCCCAGCTGACCAGGCAGTGGCCCCCCGACACCGAACTATGCCCTTTCCAGAAAAATGCTCGGCGAAGCGAGTCAATTCTTTTAATGACCCAGGCAGGTGCTTTGAAAATAGAGAAGAAGTAGAGTGGCAGATTTGACAACACCGAGTTGACCAGGGTAAGCCTTCCCCCGTACGAGAGCAGTTTCGCTTGCCAACCCGTGATTCGATGTTCGATCCTGGAGACAACCAGACGCCAGGCCTCCTTGGAAAGGCAGCCCTTGGCCAGCGGTAGACCAAGGTATTTGATCGGGAGCGAGCCCAGCTTACAGTTAAGTGCCGCTGCAAGACGTTCGCCTTTGAGACTTCTGTTTCCCAGGTAGAGCAGTTCGGACTTCGATGTGTTGATTTTGAGCCCAGAGGCCCACTCAAAAATTTGCCAAAGCAAGCGAAGATTGAGAATCTGCCGTTGCTTCGCTTGGCAGAAGAAGAACGTGTCATCTGCGAACTGAATAAAGGTAGTTTCCGCGTCCCTCGACGGTCCCACACCAGTGAGCAATTTGTTTCGGACGGCTCTACTTGTCATGCGGGCCAGCCCTTCCGCCACCAACAGGTAGAGGAAGGGGGAGAGGGGGTCCCCTTGGCGAAGACCCCGCTTCATTCTGAACCAGTTGGTGATGCTCCTATTCACGAGAATGGCAACCTTGCCATTCACGGTGCACTGATTGATCCACCCGCACCATCTCTGATTAGCGCCGAGGCAACGAAGGATGTGCTTCAGAAAGCTCCAGCTGACACAGTCAAACGCCTTTTCGAAGTCCGCCTGGACTCCCACACATTCAACATGTTTGCTGGCGCCCCAGCAGAATAGCTCGTCGGCGGTTACAAAGGAGTCAAGGATAAGTCTGCCTTTCAGGAAGGCAGACTGGCTCGGGGAGATGATCTTGTCCAGGACGGTGCAAAGTCTGTTCGTTAACACTTTGGAGATGATCTTCTGGACACAGTTGAGGAGGCTGATGGGCCGGAAGTCGTTTGCCGAGCATGCCCCCTCCGTCTTAGGGATCAGGCAAATATGCGTGTAGTCGATGGGGCCCGTGTCAAGGGAACCTTCGAAGAGATCAGCGAAGATTCTGAGAAGATCGCCCTTGATAACGTCCCAGAACTTCTGGTAGAAAGCCATGCTGAAGCCGTCAGGGCCAGGCGCCTTGTCCCCTGACATTTGGAAGGTCGCCCTTTTGATTTCCTCAAGGGTGAAGGGAGCAGTGAGGTGCTCAGAGCTCAGCGCGGTGCTGTCGGGGAAAAGGTCGCTCCAATCTCCACACTGAGAGGGAGGGAGAGAGTCAGGCGCAAGCCGAGTCTTGAACTTGTGGAAGAAGTAGTCGGCCTTGTCCTTTTCCCTAACCAACGTAAGCCCCCCTTCCGAGATGGTCCCGATCCTGCTGGCTCTGAGTCTCCCGTTGGCCATAGCATGGAAGAAGCTAGTGTTGCCGTCCCCTTTTTTGAGCCAGTGCTGCTTAGCTCTGGATCTCCAGAGGATCTCTTCTTCATCGATGATACCTTTCAGCTGATTTCTGAGGTTGGTTCTTAGCGCTTGTTCACTAGTGGACAAGCGCTGGACTTCCTCCAGGGAGTCGAGCCTCTGCACGTCCTCCATAAGTGCCCGCTTGGTACTACAGATGTTGTGGAAGTTTGAGGACCGCCAAGCAATGATGCGCTTGCGACAATGCCTAAACCTTGCGGTGAAGGTAAGAATGCTCCCTTGCCTCCCCGTTCTAGCTTCGATTTCCTGCCACCAAACAGGGACCAACAAGTTGAAGTCGGTCCTGGTAAGCCAGACCTTCTCGAACCTGAAGGGGCGGGGGGCTTGCTTCCTTTGGGTTTGAAGGAGGTTGGGGCAGTGGTCAGAAGTGATCCTCGGGAGCGCCGAAACCGAGGAGAGCGAGAAGGCAAGGTCCCATTCAGTGGAGACCAAGAAGCGATCAAGCTTGGCGAGGGTGGGAGGGGATTGCATGTTGGACCAGGTGAAGTTCTGGTTAAGCATCGGGAGGTCCACGAGATCCAGCTCACTGATTAAATCAGAGAACATAGTCAAAAGGCGATTGCTCCAAGAACGACCCTGCCTCTCCGTCTGGGAGCGCGTAAGGTTGAAGTCCCCGCAGACGACCCAGGGACCGGGGCAGTCAACTTTGAGTGCGGCAAGCTCCCTGCAGAAATCGTCCTTTCCCTCCCGTGCCGACGGCCCATACACGTTGGTGAGGTAAAAGGAAGAGCCGCATAGCGCACTGGAGAGGCGCAACGTGAGAGAGCGGTCACGCACAATAACATCGGAGCAAGAGAATTGCTTGGAGTTCCAGCAGGTGACAAGACCTCCAGAAGCCCCCACGGAGGGGATGAAGTGGCATTTGTCAAAATTCCGCCCGGCGAAGGAGAGAAGGAAGGAGCGCGAAAGAGAGCACACTTTGGTTTCTTGTAAGCATAAGATGGATGCATTAAACCCTTTTACAACAGTTTTGACAAGAGCACGCTTGGAAGGGTTGTTAAGTCCACGAACATTCCAAGAGCAGATCTTAAACATAGGGAAGACAAAAACACCAGACAACAGTGCACAGAGTGCACGGCGCTCAGAGCCCGGGACCCGCGAAGCCTAGGAGCGAGACGGCTTCCACTTCAGTGAGCTTGACGCCAAACTTGGCGGTCATGCAGATGATCATCCTAGCGTCCGGCACGCCGTCAGGACTGGAGGGGAGGAGGGGGAGCGCCTGCTCGCCCGAGAGCAGAGTTTTCCGTGCGACGGCGCGGTCCAGCACCGGGGTGCCCGCCAACTTCGCGAGCCGGGGGCTCCTCCTAGTGGCGGGGGGGCGCGCAAGGCCGCCAACCGGGGGAGAGCAGGAGTGGTGCAGGCCCAACTGGCCATCCACCGGGAGGGTGGTCGGGGCAGCAGGGTCGAGAAGGGTAGGCTGGTGCGGGGCTCCCTGAAGGTCGGCAAAGGAGGGAACACCCTCAACAGACACAGGCAGCGACCCCAAAGCAGCTGCTCCGGAGGCGCCGGGGGTAGGGCTGCCCTGCAGGTCAGGGGAGGGGAAGCAGTCGCTGGGGTTCCCCGCAAGTCCGTCGCCGCCGGAAGGAGGTGGGAAACCGGGGGGCGCCGGGGGAGTACCAGGGGATAGAGCCAGTGGTGAGCGAGGGGAGCGACGGAGCGCACAGAGGTCGGCGGTTGGGCCCAGCTGTGGAGAGGGGAACCCCAGAGGTGCGCCAAAGGTGGGGGAGGCAGGCTCAGGCCGCCGGGGGTCAGGCCGGCCCGCGGGGGGGGGGGGGGGGGGCCAGGTTCGCTCCCACGGCGGCCATCAGGGGCGGGCCATGCGGTGGGCCCCCAAGGTCGATGGGACACCAACAGCAGGGGGGGCCCGCCAGAGGGGCCGCCGCGCGAGCGGACACCAGGTGGAGGGGGGGCTCGGGCCTGCCTCCGAGCCCGGGTTGGGCCGCAGCGCCCGGGTGACGGTGTCCGGATGGGCGGTGGGGGCCCGGGGAGACGGGGCGACCCAGAGGTGCCCGCAGTCGGGCTTGCAGTGGGGAGGCCCAGCCGTTGGGCTGCCAGTGGGGGTCCACAGGTGTCTCCGGGTCAGAGGGAGGCCACGTCCCCCCGGGGATGGCCCACCTGTCGCGGGCCCTGTGACGACCAGCCCGAGGCCCCGAGGGCGACCCTGGACCTGACCAGGGTGGGCCGGTTGCTGGCCCAGCGTCGGCCAGAGGAGGAGGGGCCATCTTGTGGGCCAGAGCTGGGTGGAGCAGGCTGGGCCGGGCCTCGAGCGGTGGCTCAGGAGAGGACTGCCACCTGGTGGCCAGAGGAGGGGCCCCATCTGCAAAAAAGAAAGGAGGGGGGAGAGGGCTGCACAACAGTCGAGGGGGGGGTCGCAGCGGTCGAGGGGTCAGAGACGAGAGGCGACACGCCACTTCGACCACCTCCAGTGAGAGACGGGCGTCGCCCGACAGCACGCCCACCACTGAAATCTCCCACAGGCCCGAGAGAAGAAAGGGATTTGAAAAGGATCCTGAGAAAATCAGGCCGCGCGCCCCGAGGAGCCGAGGGTTGCCGACGTCAACGCCTGGAAGCGGAAGGTTGGTTCCCCGAGGAGGGACGGTCGCAGCACAGTGAGAGTTCGTCGGGCAAAGAGAAGCTCGGGCAAGAGGAGTATCCAACGGTCCGTCGGGGGCCGCCGAGGCGGGGACCAACGCCCCCGGCGGCGGGTGGCATCCCCCGGGGCGGCGCCTCCTGTCACGAATCTCCGAGGAGTCCCAGGAGTCGGACGCACCGGACCTGGTGGCGTCCCTCGAGCTGCTGCTGCCATCGCGGAGGTCGACAAAGGGGATCATTCTAGCAATCCTGTCACGCCCCGAGTTTTAAAAATCCGGTAAATTTTTTTTTTTTTTTTTTTTTTTTTTTGAAATCAGAGTTTGCAAACTGGGCGCAACAGACCGCCACACGTATAGAAGACTCTCTGCCCCGAGGACAGAGACTCCCCTATACATGCACGGCTAAAAATCATCATCAGAGATCAACAGATATATCAGTATCCAATCTATCTACTCAGCATGAATAATCAAATTAAGTTATTACATCATCAGTATATCAAATAAGCTGGAAAGAAATGCTAAAAGTAAAGGTCTGCAGAAATCATCGGTATATCAAGCTCATGGGGACAGCTCTATCGTAATCGGCTCACTGGATCGTCCCGACATCACGCCACCCGACGGACCTACAACAGTCACCCGAGGGTGTGAGATACACCGGAGTGCATCCCAGTGGGCACGACGAGCCGAGCATCAGCTAATCGTACCTACTGGGTACTAAAATCTGCGGATAGTAATAATCAAAGGTAAAGCTGAGTAAACAGATAAGATCTACTAATAATCAGAATCACCATGGCAGGTAAATATCAAAAATGGAAATCAAGAAATACTGTAGAACAAGCAATAACTCATCATGAAAGCCGTAGGTCATACATGCTGGAATCAAATGTCAACCACAAGGATCATGCATAAGGAACTGCAAGAGATGAAAGCATGTCAATAATGCATGGAATAACTGAGCAGCGGTACAGAATAAAAGCAATGCGTCAAAGGTAGAAACCCAAGTACCCAATCATGCGCCACTATTGGTCCCGGGGACCTCAGGCAATAGCCCTGCATTTCATAGACGCCAAGCAGTCTCGATGCAAAAGGGGCTCGCGGCTGACATACCCCGCACCCCGCGGGTGCCTAACTGGGGGCTCACGGGTCTATCACCAGACCACTTTACCGGCAAAGAACCAGCTCCACGGGGAGCGACCCCGGCCAGGTTCGTGAAGTACAGCAGTGTATAGTAAGTCATAATGATCAATCTCACGGTCTAGTGACCGAGTAGTCGGCACACGCCGAAATCCCAACAGGGAATCATCTGTCTATATCTATCCATCGGAATCAAACAATCATGCATATCGAGTAGTATCTATCAATCAGGATCAATCAATCATGCATATCGACGTATATCAAGAAGTATCTCAATGATAGGAATCAACAGGTGTCATCTAATCATGCAAATATCTATATATCAATCAATCAGAATCAGTCAGGAATAATCGGGGAGTATGTATATGTTAATCGGCTGATCGTGACAAGAAATCTCAATCACAGGTCTAATCAGGTCAATGTCAAACAGTGACATCATGATATGTCAAGATAGGTCATATAATCAGCGGGGAAATCAAAAACAGGGGTCCGACTGGACTAAAGCAACCAGAGGGCCAAAAAGCTAGCCCGGACCGAAGATAACCCACCTGGATGAAGGCAGAGTCCCCGAACTCCCGATCAACAACTGGGGGCTGGCGTCGAACAACTGGGCCCTGTATAAAGAGCTATAATCAGTAATAGACTCACACAACCCTTTCCCGTCGACGTTATACTACGGAAAGTTTAAACGGGTCAAATCGGTCATTTCGTCGGTCGACAACTGGTTCCTGGTCAACGAGGACCATCGGAAACCCAATAAAATGGCCAGGTAGTGCGTAGGTGTTGTCTAAGGTCAGCTAGGGTGACCATTTTGCATTTAAGTCCAACAGGTATCATAATTTGCATAATATCATTTCGTTATTACTGTTTTAGCTTGTTCTAAAGATCCGGGAATCCAAATGTGATTCCGTAAGTGCCAGCGAGTCACATTTGATGCGAGGAATCCCGTGCTCACTATCTTGGGTCAGCGCGAAACCCCAGGGCAAAGTTAGCCTTTTAACTCGCGATTTTGGACGCAGTGTTTTGCCCCGTTCTTGCAATCCGGGGGTCCAAAATTGACGCCGTAAGTTTCAGCGCGTCCGTTACGACGAGACCCAGGCCGTGCTCACAAGAAATGGGCCGAGACCAAGCCCATTACTAAATTGGCCCATAATGGATGTATGTTAATTTACAACTTTACTAAACTCTAACATACATTTAGTCTAGATGCAACCTAACTTGAGCATGAAGTACTGTCATGACAGAGGAGTAGGGGGCTCACCTGAGGCGCGCCGGAAACCGGCCGGAGGGTCGCCGGAGCACGATGGATCTCCAAGCCTAGGCTCGGGCTTGGCTATCTTCACAAACCCTCGGTCAATCTGCAATCCGAGGTGAGCACAGGCTAGTTCTTGATCCCAGAGAGTGTTCTGGTCAGGTCGGGTCAGGTGCCGGCGGCCGGAGGCGGCGGCGGCCGGAGATAAGCCTAACATTGGCATTTCGGGTGCAAGGATTTAGGTTTAGTTACAGGGGGCCTTTTGTCCCAAAATAAAATCGTGGGAAGCTTAAACGTGGTATATAGGCCTTACCTGGATGGTCGCCGGAGTCCCGGAGCGCCGGGGATCACCGGAAGCCGAGCTCGAAGGTGGTTCGGGTGCAACTACAGTGACGAGAAACCCGACGTTAGGAGAGCCATGCAAGTCGATGGGGAGACTCCTACAGACCACAGGAGCTTACCTGAGGGGTTCCCGGTGGCTGAGGAGCTCCGGCAAGGCGGCGCCGGAGGAGCTCGGTCAAGCTTCGAGGCCTCTAATGGCGGATTCCGGCGAGGTCCCACCGGGCCGGCGCAACTTGGACCAAAGTACTCCCCTTGGTACCAGGAAGCTTCCTGCAGTGGTGGCCGGCGATGGGGATGCACGGCGGCGCCGGACGGTGGAGCTCGGTTGAAAGCAAGAAAACCCGAAACTAGGGCTTCTTCGCGCGGCTTAACCACTCACCCGATCTTCCTGAAACTTCGTGGGTAGTGAGCAGTCACCAAGAAGAAGAGGATCAACGGTTCTGATCCGAGGTTCAACGGTTGTAAAAATCGAAAACCGAGTTCGTCGGAAAACGATAATTTCCGGTGAACTAAAGCTTTGCCGGCAACGGGGACGGCGGCGAGGGCTCGGACTGCAACCGAACAATGGCCTTGATGTCAGGAGCACCATGGTCGAGCTTAAAACCCCAAACTTAAATAAAATTTCCAACATCTCACCTCGCCGGAGATCTCGAAGAAGAAAAATGCTAACCGCGGCGGCCCTCGGCGGAGCTGGGGTGCTAGCTCCCTCGGCTTGGACGCGGGTTCACAGAAGGTGCCTCAGGTGCGAGTCTGGTCCTCCCAGAGTCCCTCCAGCCTTCCTCCTCCACAACACCCGAAAACAAGGTTTCTTCTCTCTCGTTTCCAGCGACGGGGAGAGGCTTTTTGGCAAGGGCTGGTGCGGTTGCGAGGTGTGGGTAGTTAGGGAAGAAGGTGGGTTGGAGGTTTGTGCGGTTACAAAAACCGGAAGGGGAGCTGTGGGGCACGGTTGCAATACCGAACCGTGAAGCATTGCACAATTGCAATACACCCCCTCCCAGCCCAGGTATTTCAACCCTGGTCCTCCATAACATGCTCATCTAACATTTAAGTCCCTCTGCACGCTTTTCGAGGCAACATGTATAGGGTTTTAAGTGTAAATATCCCCTTTTTCGCCGTATTTCACGCATTTCGAGACGATCCGTTCGTCGAAACGGAAAATGGACTACGCCATGACGTCCGGCTCGACGAGACCTATCAGGTAGCGATTTTTGATTTTCGAAAAACTGCCCGGATTAAATCTCGGTCCATAAAATACAGTCCCGGAATACAGTTTTCGCGTTTTTCGAGACTTAGGGTCGTCAAACGGAAATTCCGTCAGTGCCATTGCGTCCAGAACGTCGGAGCCATTCAAATCGACTACCTGAAGTGCTACATTCAGATTTCAGATAGTGAATTGGCTCAACGTTGACGCAAAGGGGTTCGAAAATTAGGGTTTACTATTCACTGTACCCTCGACTTAAGTCGCGGGTCCCGCCCGCTTCTTCGTCGATTTCTGGAAGATCCGACCGTCAGATCTGAACAATCTTAATACGGTTTTCACTCAGTTCGTCATGACGGTCGCACTCGTGGTCTCGGATCTTCGAGATCAGGCTCGGATTGAAAGGCGATATTTTTGGCCCACTAACTGCGCAAATTACACTGCAGAAAAGGGGCACTTTGACTACGGGTGACATTCATGATCCAGATTTATCTTGACTCAAATCAATATCATTTCTTTATAAATTTTCAAAATTTCAAGTTCTTACATCTCTCCCACCAAAAAGGAAGTTTCGTCCCTGAAACTAAATACAACTAAGAACCAAATAATTAAGGAAAACGCTCCATCATGGTGGACTCGCGTTCCCATGTGGCTTCACGCTCTTCATGGTTCTCTCATTGTACTTTGACGTATGGGATCGACAAATCGGGGGCTGAGCTTGTTGCGAATCCCAAATTGCTTGATTCCCCGAGTTGGCGAAACCTTCAGCAGGACATGATCGCCTACTTGGAACTCCAAGTCTCGTCGTCGTTGGTCCGCGTAGCTCTTCTGTCTGCTCTGTGCGGTTAGCATCTGCTGCCTTGCTACCCGCAATCGGCGTGCAGCTGGAACCATCAGTCTGTCCCAGCGATATCAGCTCTCGGATCTTCTGGAAAGAGGGGTCCGACTGCTGTCCCTCCTTTATGCAATCAAGCAGGGTAGGCTGCACTACCATCGCTAAAAGTCGAGCGGTCGACCCCGAAGGAACAATTTCCAAGTCTAGACGCTGGAACTCAGAGATCAGCGGTCCTGTTCCGTGATCATTAGCAGCTCTGGGGACACGTGCTTTCGGCTCAAAGCATCCGGTAACACATTGGCCCGATAACTTGTTCGTTGACCGGACATACACGGTCCCTAATGTCAATGCACCTTGTACTGTGCGGTTTGCAATAACACTCGGGTTCGCAATTCTGTTTCATCCAAACTGCTAAAAATTCTGGTTCATAAGGATACCACACAGGGTATGCGATATAAAGGGTCGACGTACCCTAATTATGATCTTTCAATTCTTTAACCATATCGTTAAAGCGTCTTAACGTTCTTACGAACTGACGGTCACGTGAGAGATGACATCCAAGATCATTATACATTCAGGTCTATCAAAATTTCCATCTGTGCATACAAGCTAACCTTTCAACATAACCGGTCAACTATTCAATCGGGGTTCACTCATTTTAGTAAATAATGAGCAGGAACAGGCTCTACACTCTAGAGATCACCTTTCCAATAATTTCTTCGGAGCACTCAAGCGGTTCGGGAAATTCCCTGCTTTCAATTCATATTCTCACGTGGCATTCATTTTACCACCCGCTTTCAGAACTAAACCTCAGACGATCAGTCTCTTAGCATCATAATGCATGGCAACCCATAGTCACCTTTCGTAACGCTTAATATATCCGGTTTGGACATGTTGTCCACCTTACAGCTTAACCCATTTATTTCTACTATCGAATCAGTTGCAAGATCGGGCGAGGTCAACGTGGCTAAAGCAATCAATGTCTACGGAGATCAATGTCCAATTTTATCTTTAATCTATTTATTAAAACAAAGTAATTCAGATTATTATATCACCTCCACTTCAAAGGAGTTCTGTTCACGAAGTTTACAACTTAAAGTCATACATTATGAAATGTTTACACCAGTTTATTCGAGAGCTACGGAATCAGTCGTCGGGTTTCCCCCCGTTGGCTCTCCATGAGGGGTCAGTGCATAAACGCGTCCACCTGCCGACTGATACCCTCCAGTAGGTGGTCGAGGTAGAGGGGGACGCCCAGATGAAGCTGAGCTAGGCGCCGGTTCTAGTCGTCGTTGTGAAGGTGCGGGTACAGGCGCTGTGATCTGCGCAGGTGCGGAACCCTGCGGGCACTCCGAAGCTCTATGCCCCTGTTGGCCGCAATTGAAGCATTGGCCGTGACGTTGTTTACAGAAGCGCGTTTGGTGAGTACCCCCGCAGAAGACGCACGGTCGGGTTTGCTTCGCCTTTTTGTTCTGTCTGGAGGATTCACCACCGCTCATAGAAAGCGCTCTTTTCTTGCCTTTGGATATTTGTGGCTCGGAGTTCTTGAACTCGGGTAGGACAGCCTTTGCTCGAGCTTGCTCTGCTCGATCAGCCTCACCATTGGCCACGGGATCAGTAACTGGGAAGACTGACCGGTACGACGCAGGTGCCATCACAGCAGTACTAACAGGGGCAATCGTAACCCCCGGTACCGCACAAGAAGCCGCAGTAACATCTGGAACGGGCCCCGTTGGTGGTAATACGGGGTTAACAACAGGCTCCGCCAAACCCTCAGGCTCGGCAACGGTCGGAGCAACAAAGGGTGCAATCGACGGTGCAGCAACTGGAACAGTTGGTGGGTGAACAGGTGGGGCAGGAGCAGCAGTCTGCTGCTGTACAAAATGCTGGAATATCCCAACCAGAGCCGCCATTTGAGCCTCAAGTCGCTCTATACGACCCTGAACTGCGAGCTCGCTCGGCGCGCTGGGTGGTTGGCCGACACCACGGCCCGTGCCCGCACCCCGTCCATGCCCACAGCCTGGAGGACAAACCATAACTGCAACCATACGACTAGGTTAGAAACAGACTCCGAAAAATATACCTTGAGTTTCTAACCCCTATACTTGACGTACCCAACGCTCTCACGTAACAAGTCATCCTAGGGTTCATCCTAACCAGTTCCTAATCAACTTTCCCTAGGTACCGTGTACCTATTTCTCTGATACCATAAAATCTGTCACGCCCCGAGTTTTAAAAATCCGGTAAATTTTTTTTTTTTTTTTTTTTTTTTTGAAATCAGAGTTTGCAAACTGGGCGCAACAGACCGCCACACGTATAGAAGACTCTCTGCCCCGAGGACAGAGACTCCCCTATACATGCACGGCTAAAAATCATCATCAGAGATCAACAGATATATCAGTATCCAATCTATCTACTCAGCATGAATAATCAAATTAAGTTATTACATCATCAGTATATCAAATAAGCTGGAAAGAAATGCTAAAAGTAAAGGTCTGCAGAAATCATCGGTATATCAAGCTCATGGGGACAGCTCTATCGTAATCGGCTCACTGGATCGTCCCGACATCACGCCACCCGACGGACCTACAACAGTCACCCGAGGGTGTGAGATACACCGGAGTGCATCCCAGTGGGCACGACGAGCCGAGCATCAGCTAATCGTACCTACTGGGTACTAAAATCTGCGGATAGTAATAATCAAAGGTAAAGCTGAGTAAACAGATAAGATCTACTAATAATCAGAATCACCATGGCAGGTAAATATCAAAAATGGAAATCAAGAAATACTGTAGAACAAGCAATAACTCATCATGAAAGCCGTAGGTCATACATGCTGGAATCAAATGTCAACCACAAGGATCATGCATAAGGAACTGCAAGAGATGAAAGCATGTCAATAATGCATGGAATAACTGAGCAGCGGTACAGAATAAAAGCAATGCGTCAAAGGTAGAAACCCAAGTACCCAATCATGCGCCACTATTGGTCCCGGGGACCTCAGGCAATAGCCCTGCATTTCATAGACGCCAAGCAGTCTCGATGCAAAAGGGGCTCGCGGCTGACATACCCCGCACCCCGCGGGTGCCTAACTGGGGGCTCACGGGTCTATCACCAGACCACTTTACCGGCAAAGAACCAGCTCCACGGGGAGCGACCCCGGCCAGGTTCGTGAAGTACAGCAGTGTATAGTAAGTCATAATGATCAATCTCACGGTCTAGTGACCGAGTAGTCGGCACACGCCGAAATCCCAACAGGGAATCATCTGTCTATATCTATCCATCGGAATCAAACAATCATGCATATCGAGTAGTATCTATCAATCAGGATCAATCAATCATGCATATCGACGTATATCAAGAAGTATCTCAATGATAGGAATCAACAGGTGTCATCTAATCATGCAAATATCTATATATCAATCAATCAGAATCAGTCAGGAATAATCGGGGAGTATGTATATGTTAATCGGCTGATCGTGACAAGAAATCTCAATCACAGGTCTAATCAGGTCAATGTCAAACAGTGACATCATGATATGTCAAGATAGGTCATATAATCAGCGGGGAAATCAAAAACAGGGGTCCGACTGGACTAAAGCAACCAGAGGGCCAAAAAGCTAGCCCGGACCGAAGATAACCCACCTGGATGAAGGCAGAGTCCCCGAACTCCCGATCAACAACTGGGGGCTGGCGTCGAACAACTGGGCCCTGTATAAAGAGCTATAATCAGTAATAGACTCACACAACCCTTTCCCGTCGACGTTATACTACGGAAAGTTTAAACGGGTCAAATCGGTCATTTCGTCGGTCGACAACTGGTTCCTGGTCAACGAGGACCATCGGAAACCCAATAAAATGGCCAGGTAGTGCGTAGGTGTTGTCTAAGGTCAGCTAGGGTGACCATTTTGCATTTAAGTCCAACAGGTATCATAATTTGCATAATATCATTTCGTTATTACTGTTTTAGCTTGTTCTAAAGATCCGGGAATCCAAATGTGATTCCGTAAGTGCCAGCGAGTCACATTTGATGCGAGGAATCCCGTGCTCACTATCTTGGGTCAGCGCGAAACCCCAGGGCAAAGTTAGCCTTTTAACTCGCGATTTTGGACGCAGTGTTTTGCCCCGTTCTTGCAATCCGGGGGTCCAAAATTGACGCCGTAAGTTTCAGCGCGTCCGTTACGACGAGACCCAGGCCGTGCTCACAAGAAATGGGCCGAGACCAAGCCCATTACTAAATTGGCCCATAATGGATGTATGTTAATTTACAACTTTACTAAACTCTAACATACATTTAGTCTAGATGCAACCTAACTTGAGCATGAAGTACTGTCATGACAGAGGAGTAGGGGGCTCACCTGAGGCGCGCCGGAAACCGGCCGGAGGGTCGCCGGAGCACGATGGATCTCCAAGCCTAGGCTCGGGCTTGGCTATCTTCACAAACCCTCGGTCAATCTGCAATCCGAGGTGAGCACAGGCTAGTTCTTGATCCCAGAGAGTGTTCTGGTCAGGTCGGGTCAGGTGCCGGCGGCCGGAGGCGGCGGCGGCCGGAGATAAGCCTAACATTGGCATTTCGGGTGCAAGGATTTAGGTTTAGTTACAGGGGGCCTTTTGTCCCAAAATAAAATCGTGGGAAGCTTAAACGTGGTATATAGGCCTTACCTGGATGGTCGCCGGAGTCCCGGAGCGCCGGGGATCACCGGAAGCCGAGCTCGAAGGTGGTTCGGGTGCAACTACAGTGACGAGAAACCCGACGTTAGGAGAGCCATGCAAGTCGATGGGGAGACTCCTACAGACCACAGGAGCTTACCTGAGGGGTTCCCGGTGGCTGAGGAGCTCCGGCAAGGCGGCGCCGGAGGAGCTCGGTCAAGCTTCGAGGCCTCTAATGGCGGATTCCGGCGAGGTCCCACCGGGCCGGCGCAACTTGGACCAAAGTACTCCCCTTGGTACCAGGAAGCTTCCTGCAGTGGTGGCCGGCGATGGGGATGCACGGCGGCGCCGGACGGTGGAGCTCGGTTGAAAGCAAGAAAACCCGAAACTAGGGCTTCTTCGCGCGGCTTAACCACTCACCCGATCTTCCTGAAACTTCGTGGGTAGTGAGCAGTCACCAAGAAGAAGAGGATCAACGGTTCTGATCCGAGGTTCAACGGTTGTAAAAATCGAAAACCGAGTTCGTCGGAAAACGATAATTTCCGGTGAACTAAAGCTTTGCCGGCAACGGGGACGGCGGCGAGGGCTCGGACTGCAACCGAACAATGGCCTTGATGTCAGGAGCACCATGGTCGAGCTTAAAACCCCAAACTTAAATAAAATTTCCAACATCTCACCTCGCCGGAGATCTCGAAGAAGAAAAATGCTAACCGCGGCGGCCCTCGGCGGAGCTGGGGTGCTAGCTCCCTCGGCTTGGACGCGGGTTCACAGAAGGTGCCTCAGGTGCGAGTCTGGTCCTCCCAGAGTCCCTCCAGCCTTCCTCCTCCACAACACCCGAAAACAAGGTTTCTTCTCTCTCGTTTCCAGCGACGGGGAGAGGCTTTTTGGCAAGGGCTGGTGCGGTTGCGAGGTGTGGGTAGTTAGGGAAGAAGGTGGGTTGGAGGTTTGTGCGGTTACAAAAACCGGAAGGGGAGCTGTGGGGCACGGTTGCAATACCGAACCGTGAAGCATTGCACAATTGCAATACACCCCCTCCCAGCCCAGGTATTTCAACCCTGGTCCTCCATAACATGCTCATCTAACATTTAAGTCCCTCTGCACGCTTTTCGAGGCAACATGTATAGGGTTTTAAGTGTAAATATCCCCTTTTTCGCCGTATTTCACGCATTTCGAGACGATCCGTTCGTCGAAACGGAAAATGGACTACGCCATGACGTCCGGCTCGACGAGACCTATCAGGTAGCGATTTTTGATTTTCGAAAAACTGCCCGGATTAAATCTCGGTCCATAAAATACAGTCCCGGAATACAGTTTTCGCGTTTTTCGAGACTTAGGGTCGTCAAACGGAAATTCCGTCAGTGCCATTGCGTCCAGAACGTCGGAGCCATTCAAATCGACTACCTGAAGTGCTACATTCAGATTTCAGATAGTGAATTGGCTCAACGTTGACGCAAAGGGGTTCGAAAATTAGGGTTTACTATTCACTGTACCCTCGACTTAAGTCGCGGGTCCCGCCCGCTTCTTCGTCGATTTCTGGAAGATCCGACCGTCAGATCTGAACAATCTTAATACGGTTTTCACTCAGTTCGTCATGACGGTCGCACTCGTGGTCTCGGATCTTCGAGATCAGGCTCGGATTGAAAGGCGATATTTTTGGCCCACTAACTGCGCAAATTACACTGCAGAAAAGGGGCACTTTGACTACGGGTGACATTCATGATCCAGATTTATCTTGACTCAAATCAATATCATTTCTTTATAAATTTTCAAAATTTCAAGTTCTTACAAATCCGGCGGCCCTGGGGGTCCGATTGGTCCCCCCCTTCCTCGGGCCCGCCACCAGCGAAGGGCGTACCCCGATCGTCCCCTCCAAAAGGTGCGGTGCTCTCGATCGTGACCGGCGCGGACACGACGATGCTCCCCAATGAGATGGAGAGGGCTTCCGGGATGTCCTCCAAAGCGTCCACCGCCACGAGACACCTATAGGCGGCCATGTGCGTCATGTTGATGCTGGTATCGTCGGCCTGGAGGAAGCGGCCAAAGCAACCGACCAGAGCGCTGACCCGCTGCGACGACCAGCACTCGAACGGGAGCCTGGAAATCCTGATCTAGGCTTTGTAGGTTAAGCGCGCGGGGGCGGCACCGTGGTACGGCTCCCAGTGAAAACATCGGAGCCGGCTGTTGAGTAGATGGAGAAGGCCATTGTTGCAGAGGTCCTCTGGCAGGACCCATTCGGGAAGAAAGATAACGTACTCGCGGTCGGGATGCTCCACCACATGGAAGTCCTCGGGGAGGCCGCCAAACCTCGCTGCCATATCGGCCGCGATCGTGACCACCGGGCAGCGGCCCAGAGTACATCTTCCAATCGTTTCCACCAGGACGGCATTCTTGCGCTTGGTCTCACGATTGCGGAAGTCCTCCGAGAGGGGGACGAACACCTTCAACAAGTCGGGGCGGAAGCCGTCGCCTCTCTGCATCGTGGAGTTGGACCGGTGGGCGGGGCAGCTTCTAGCTTTGTGTCCAGTCCGGAGGCACAAGGCGCAGCGAACCGGCTCCCTGCAGTCTCGCACCAGATGATCAGCGGCAAGGCACCGGAAACACTTCTTGGCTGCCGAGGTGGATTGTGTCCGGCCCGGGGTCCGGAAGCGAAAGTGAGATTTGGCGGGGTGGATAGGTGGGGTCGGGGAGAAAAGCAGGGCCTCCTTAAAGGTGCGGGGACCCTGCGGTACAGATGGCCCAGGGTCCAACGAGGGGGACCGATAGGATGGAGGCGTGGGTCATCTAGGCATGTGACAGGAGGTCAGTCCCTGGGAGCGAGGCGACGCGGGGACAGAGCGGAGGGGGAATCCCTGCTGATCCGCCCAATTCACCCTGAAGGGGATCCGTGCGGAAGACTTGATTGCGCTGCGGTGCGGGGTAAAGGACAGCAGAGACGCCGGGTACTCCCGAAGGGACGTGGATGCTCGGGTGCGAGAATCTTTCGTACCAGGCTGCTGACCATGTGAGGCCCGACGACGTCCACTCTGCAGCCCTGCACCCTTCAGCCTGGGAGCAGCAGACGATGGAGTGCAAGGCAAGCCATTCCGCTTAGCCTGAGGATGCTCGGTCACGGTCCAAGGGCTGCTCCGCTTAGGCTTCCTAACCCAAGGGTGCACGGCCGCCGAAGCATCACGAGGAGGAGCACAAGGAGCCCAAGGAGGGTCACATCGGACAGCAGCTCTCCTCCCACCATCTACCCCGCGACGCACACACCCAGGAACACTAGCTCTGGGCTGAGCAGAGCTCCTCCTCCGCTCCCTGCTACTCCCTCCCGCGGAACCTCGTCCAAAACGACCCCCCCGATCGCGCCGCTCCCAGCGCCGCTCGCGCGGAGGGGCATGTGCTCTCTCTCTGCTCCTCCGACGCGAAGGAGTTCTCTCTCTCTCTCTCCCTCTCTCTCTCATAATTTTAGCATGAACACAAAATTAATTTCATACAAATTTACGGTGACGACGGTGTTGATTCGATGCAACCCTTCGGTGCAACCCTTGGAAAGTAGAAAATTGGATTTAAGGAAAAATCAAAGTAAAAGAGGTGATAAAAGAAGATTAGTTGAAATACTTCACACTACAACAAAATTAGGTTATAGGGACACATGTTTGTGATACATTTGTATAATTGTCCTATCTATATTCCATCTATATCTAAAATTAGATTATAGAAACATATTTTTGAGATACATTATAAAAATGTGTCGCTATACACCCTAACGACGGCACATATAGCAACACTAACAATAAGTGTCGGTATTTTTGCCAGCGACACTTTTTTTAAATTTTAGAAACACTTAAAAGTGTCGCTATAGCATAATTTTGTTGTAGTATCACGCGCATACGAGAATAATTAATCTCAGATGAAATCATAATTAGAGAATGTAAAGAGCTAATTTATGAGAAATGAGTAATGAGTAGGAAGAATTTTAGTAAAAAATGTTAACACCTCTTCGAATATGATCACTATTTAATCAATGAGCCATGCATGGAGCCAAACAATTAATTAAGTCCTTAATTAAACAAAGCATAACTTCATTTCATTAGCTTTTTGATCCCCTTTCCACTTGGTCTTTGTAATCCTAAGGCACTTCGAAATATTTTTTTTATTTTTGAGAGAGAGAGAGAGAGAGAGAGAGAAAAGGCAGTATACTGTCGTTTTATTCATAAAAAAAATAAATTCGACTACAGAGAAGAAGCTGTTAGATGTGACTCAAAATCAGAATCGCTTCGATATTATGATTCAGGTTCGCCCTAGAGAGATCGAGCGATTGTATCAAGAAGAACTTTTGTATTCCCTCTTTTCTATATAGTAAAATCTCTCTTTTTCCGCCCGTAGTTTTTTTCTTGCAAAGAATTTTTCACGTAAATCTGTGTGTTAATTTTCTGTCGTGTAATTTGATTTTACTTTTTTATCGTGATCGCCAATTGATTTTGTTTAGTTTGTGCACTCGTTGCTAACAGAAGCAATCAGACACTTCAAAATGTTACATCGGAATTCCCAAAGCACTTCGTAATTTTATTAACCTATAGAGGAAGGATTAATTCACAATAAAACAATAATTAACAACTCCAAAAACAATGATATATATATATATATATATATATATATATATATATATATATATATATATATATATATATAGCTGGAGCTCATTTTGATTGTAGAGATTAATGACACAGATGATGTAAAGAAGAACATGAGAGATCGTGCCTTTTAAGATGATTTGGATAATAAATTAATTGAAC